>JAJIZL010029827.1:0-27184 GCA_023969395.1 Amblyomma maculatum
CCCCCCCCCCCCCCCCTGGTTGGTTTCACCCTTTTTCTCGAGGCGTCGCCAAGACGCGAACGCAGCTGGGATCAACAGTGGTACGCTTCTGCGAACCAGCTTACGGTCAGCAGAGGGCGACAATAGGCGCAACACCTGCCCCCCTCCCCCGAAGTAGGCAATCAGCCCAGCGTTCTCCCGCTGTGGCCGGGACATTCCGACCGACGGCGACTATTAGCCCCGAGAAGTTTGAGTGGCGCCCTCTGGCGGTCAGCCCGACGTGACGTCACGGCAAGGACTGCCTGCGCCGATCGCTCTGGCTTCTCCGGGTTGCCGCGTAGCTTCGAGTCTGCGGCCTCGGTTGTTCTCATAACAAAGCGTTATGAACAACGCAGACAGCACCGATCGAGTGTCAGGGAAAAAAAGTATTTAATAATGATTCCTCTTGCTTTCAAAACACGTAACATGGGCTCGTCGCGGTGAGCGCAAGTCTCGCGACTGCCCGAGCGCTCGCCGCGACGGGCGCAGCTGGTGCCATCGCCGCGGCAGGAGCCTTTCGTGCGTCGTCCCTTGAAACTGATGATGTGCGTGGAGTCACTATCTTCATGATTGTATTACGAATGTAATACAACCATGAAGATAGGTCTATATGCCTGCGATGCGATAAATTTGTACCGTTTTGCTGTGGACGTTGCTTAGAGCGCGCATTATGGACTGCGCGCTGTGAAATTAGTGCACGGATATTTATTTAAAAGAGGCTACTGATTAAAACTTTATTAGAATCATCTTACTTGTCGAGCATTTTTGAAAAGCAATTACGCATGATTTGCCAAGAGCAACGTGCATTTTGATGGCCAGAAAAATGAGTTATTAACCGTGTCTTCGTAAACATTTCCGTCATTCCGTTCGCCTCTGCCTATTGCGCCGCAGCCGTGCGCGCATGGGATGTCTTGGGGGCACTGCTAATTTGCAAATTTCTTTCCAGTCTCCCTTTCACTGAGGAGCATAAATTCCTATGTGGACGAAGCGTGCGAAACAAGTCGCTGCCTTAGTGAAGCAGCGCAACCACTTTCATCAATGATTTTTGCAACCGTTATTAGCTGTTTTTGCTTGAAGATGTCATTCGCACTGAGCTGAATCCCTGCGTCCTTGAAAAGCTTCTGAACCTTCACGGTAACTCCTGAAAAGAGAAAAGCGCAAACTCTGTCAAAAAAAAAAAAAACAGTTGCAGGTGAAACAGGCAAACAGTGTATAAAACTGTATTACATACCTTCAGAACTTCCTGTGCTTTGGTTAGCGCTGTGTGTTGGTCCTTGAGAAAAAAAAAACGACAGAATTATTATGCCATCTAAACCACTCTTTACAGATACAGAGATATCACTAAATTTACGTCACGCATTGAAAACTTTTTCGTTTTGTTAAATACTACAAACAGCTCATTGAATCCATATGTGAAGAGGATGAAAAATGGGCCTTGTTTAAACAGGCCAGTCCTTCTCTGTTCTTAGGGTAACATTATGCTTAGAGTGATAAGGTTGAAATGCAGTATTTTCATGTACATTTGGTGACGTGGCTAGATAAAAGAAAATTCCTCGTGTATCTACGGATGACTTGCGGTTTTATTACTTCATTTTTATGTTGTAACAAGTCTCCACTTGAATTTACTGCAGTAATATAGAGATTGTTTAAGGTATTAATTGTTTGTTTTGATCAATAGTAGTGCTGAGGAAGCAAAAGCCGATAATTTATCACGATTATAGCTTACTCATGTATTTCAGTTTCATGGTCAGAACTAAAGACAATGCGGGATATATAAATGTTGTTCTTTTTCCTGAATGCTTGATAAAAGTCATTCACGTCAATGTGAATCATCACAAAGGAATAGTGGCCGCATAGCGTATCCATAGGTAGACATACCGTCTCAATCTATAACTTCCACCTCCTCTTCTAGTTGTGCAGCATCGTCCATTGGAACGGCGCTCGAATTTTCACTACTGTCCCCATTCTTGTGTGTTGTCAAAGCCTCTACGTGTGCGCAGAACTGGTACGACTTTGCGGGAACGCCTCTTTCACCTCGAATCAGATAGAGAGATTCAGGCTACAACCTCAAAAAACACTGAAACAAGGCCTTAACGAAGTTTGGGCATTACCTTAGAAAAGCGCAGAGCAGCTGCACATCACGTGCACTTTAAAGCCACGCTTGTTGCATAGCACACAAATCTGAGACGTAGCTAAGGCAGGGCTTCACGGAGCCCGAAAAAAAAAAAAATCCCTATCACAACCGTTACTGAAGTGCTGTTTTTAGGGACGCGTTGCATTGAATCTGCGCCTCATGTCTTGGAAAATTTGGAAAATATCAGCATTCAAACAAAAAGACCAGCACAGCTGTGCGGACTGTGTCAAATTTCGCGGCATGAATGCACACGAGAACACCACTGCCGTGAGACACATTTTAAACAAAAGCTTAAGCAGGGTCACAGTTGATTCAGCTTGGACATTCCGCTACTGAGCAAAATGTCTGAGCACTCACTGACACAAAGATCGAGGAAACGAAAGTTTGAGCAATGGCTGATTTACTTACGCCGCCGCTTCGTCGATGCCGGGAGCGATCGCCTTTCATCGCTAGGACGCACGGGAATGTTGACGGATGGAACAGCGTCTGGCAATAGTTTTGTTCTTGTACACTAATAATTAAAAAAAAAGAGACTAGTTGACAAACAGCCCGTAAAAGCGTCGCTACACGTACGGCTTACCTATTATCTTGTACACCGGCTACACAGTCTTCCTTTTTTGAAGTGCTTACTGCACACTAGTGGCAATGCCGACGGTTGCTTCCCCATTCTTAACTTTATCAATCTAACCTCCTTCATTTTGAACGACTTTGGGTAAAGTGGAAGCTTACACCGGCTTTCTTCAGTGATTTTCACTGCGCACAGAGCAATACGTTACCATCATGATTATTCGTGAGCGAATACGAACAAAAGGAGCCGGCATCGGCCGGGAGGAGCAGCAGCCCGGCTGGCGGAGTCCTTGTCGTGACGTCAGACTGCGGCGATCGCAGCGGCGCCAGTGTTCGCTCTCGGGGCTAATACACTGCTCAGGAACAGTGCCCCTCGCCCCCTTTTCCTCGAACGGGACGGCTGAGTGACCTTGGCGTTTCTTTCACAAAGGCGCAGCTGCACGGTCGCGTCGCAAACACGCTGAGGAGTGGAGACAAAGACAGGCACCGTGGGAGAGGGCTTGGGAACCGGCGAGTGGAAAGAGTGTATGTTTTGAATGTTGTATTTTTTTATTTGAAGTAATTAAGGACCTGGGTCCGAGATTATTCCTAACCCACGGGGGTTGCGGCATGTTTTTGAATTATTTGATTGGCTGCTTTATTTTCGGGGCGGGTCACCTAGGGTGACCGCCCTCAGGCCTTTGTTGATGTTTGCCATCAACAGTTGCATCTTGCCTGCACTCACCTATGGGGCTGAAACGTGGAGGCTAACCAAGAGAGTTCTACTTAAGTTGAGGACAACCCAGAGGGCTATGGAACGAAAAATGGTAGGGGTAACATTAAGAGATAGAAAGCGTGCAGAGTGGGTCAGAGAAATAACTCAAGTTACCGACATTCTAGTGGAAATTAAGAAGAAGAAATGGGCATGGGCAGGGCATGTAGTGCGAAGAGAGGATAACCGATGGTCGCTGAGGGTAACAAACTGGATTCCAAGGGAAGGAAAGCGTAGCAGGGGGCGGCAGAAAGTTAGGTGGGCGGATGAGATTAAGAAGTTCGCAGGGGTCAAGTGGATGCAGCTAGCACAGAACCGGGTTAAGTGGAGAGATATGGGAGAGGCCTTCGCCCTGCAGTGGGTATAATCAGGCTGATGATGATGATGATGATGATTATGCCATCAAAAAGCGGTCCTCGGACCATGTTTGTCAGTAAAGTTTGAGGCTCCGTGCTTAGCACGTATTTACAGTCCCTAGGCTTTAACCGAGATGCTCGGTAGAAAAGTAAGGGCTTGTAGTGACTTGTGAGAGTCTATTTTTGTCTTAAGTTGCAGTTGTCTGTGTGACTTGTTACTGTAGCTGTTTGCCAATGTAAATAATATTTTTCATCTGTAAATATACATCCCCTCTTGATCATCATCAGACCCTCGTCTACTGTTCTCATCGTCTGCTTCGGTACCCACCGAACAACGAACATAACATCACTTCGAGTTTCTTTTTTTCTTTGCCGCGGAAAATAAATTTGTGCAATACATTTCAGAAGTTGCATTACCTTCCTGCGTGCGCGTGTGTGTAATTGCTCCGAGTAACACTTTGTGCTGCTTTACAGTGACGAAAGTGATGATGCGGTGGAAGTCTCTGCGATATACTTTCATGAAAAAACGAAAAGAAGCGGCATCTTCGAAAAGTGGCGCCGGCGCGGACACTGCCGTCACCGTGCTGTGGCCGCATTATATTCAATTGCTTTTTCTGTTTTACACGATGGAATACCCCGAGTAAGTATTTCTTTCGAATCATGCACATTAAACACTCATATGTGCGTAAAATGTACTTTTGAAGTGTACTGTGTACAGTTAAATTAATCCTGCTTGTAATGGTGTCGAAGTGTTCGCAGTAGCCTGCGCTTCATTTCTCTGCATGTTTCATTTTTATTCATAATCAGCTTCAGGCAAGTTGCGAAATTTCTGGGCTACAAGTTGTGTTGGTTTTACAAAAATGTTGCAATATTGTGCTTTTGCAATGTTTATCATTCATGCAGAATGGAAGGGAACCTCGTAGATATCCAATACGTGGACCCGTTCAACGAAACGAGCGCCGCGTGTCTCCAGACTGAAAGGCCCGGTACCATTGCCACTGAAGCCTATCTGAGCGCTTCCGGCTTTTCTACCACCCCTACACAGGAGGGTGGCAGTGGATGTTGCAGCCCCATATCAGCTCCATCACCAGCCAGCAGCACATCATGTCGGCCACAAAAAAAGAAAAGAGGCCAAGAAAAGGCTTTCGAGAAAGAAATAGGAATCTTGGGAGAATTGGCTTCACAACGAGCCGACGCTTCAGAACTGTTCGGGTTTTCATGGGGGACAAACATAGACGGTGCCCACAGTGTCTACGAGGACATTTCGAGATGGAACTTCTTTAAGTAGCAGCTCGCTATGTGGAAAATGAATAATGCCGTGAGTGGAGAAGAATGGCGAGTTCTCAGTTTATTTTGAAAAAGAAATTAAAGAAACATTTTACAATACAATTTTTCTTCTGACGTCTTACATCTTTTTCCAAGAATTAGTTCCACAAAAGTGAGTCACTATTTTTGCACTTCCTCACAATTGGGTTCAGCAATTTCCAATAATTTCCATTGCCAGGGCACTTTTCCTTCGTTCACTCAGTATGCAGCGTACTGTTTGCGCACCTGCAACGCTGGTTGAGCACTCTTCTGTGCATGGGTTGGCTGCAGGCCAAATGTGGCCGAATCTGTCTCAACTGATGCTCTCCACGTACCGTCAATTATATTGCCATATACATCTTCGTGGTCGGCAAATCCAACTGGACTGTATGAAGAGCGTCCATCGGACTCCATGCACAAGAAATTGTGAACACGCACGCTCCCTTCACAGCCCGTTTGGCGTTTTTAGAACTTAGGTTGATGGGGCCACGAAAGATTCTGAATCGTGCCCGCAGGTTGCCAAAGGCCTTCTCTACGCATCTCCTGCAAAAAATAAAGACGGAAAACGCATTCACAAGATGAGTCCTTCAAACGACAAAAATCAGACTTTCATGTGCAAATAATTTTTTAGTTGCGGCAAGTAAACAACTAGGGAAATAAGTTTGGAGTTGTGCAGCAGGGAAATAAAATTTGTCGCGGCAATAAAAAAGCAGGAAATCGAGTCTTAAACCGCTCATTACAGTCAAAGGGAAATAGGTAATTCGTTGTACCGGTTAGGTGAAGGGTATAGTGTAATGTTGAAACCACAACTTTTTCTGTCTCAGCTTTTTCAGTAATACTTGCTAAGCTTTCTCAAGCTACCGCTTAGCTATTCGGTGTTCTCATACTGAATAAAAGGGGGAAAGGAGGGGGAGCAACGCACAGAAAAAGAACAGATAGCCCGCCCAAACATTCCATCTGCGTGATCTATTCTCCTGTAGATGTTTTTGCCCACTGCTCCCCTATTATTTAGTGCGGATGAACACAGAACCAGCCTAGTTATCTACCAAAGTTTTCACTTCGTTACACTCATACAAAGATACTTGCTGTGCTTGACAGCATAATTATGACGTCAAAATAAACACTAGCTGAAAATGACGTACTTTCCCTTTCAAGAGGAAATGGAAAATACAGACACACCGTGCACGGCTCAGACGGTAGTTGAATATTCATTCAGCTGGGTCTTCCCTAGATCCAGGAAATGGTCTCATAAAGTCTTCTCGCAACTGGAAGGCCTTGTCCCCTATAAAGGCATACGGGAGTGTTTTGTTGGAGCCAGGCAGCTGTGAATGTGAAGGCAGCTGCAGCAGACCAGCATGCAGTTGTCGGCCAATCGGAAAGCGTTTGAAGACGCCTCCATCACTTATGCGGCCAGGAGCCCCAACGTCGATGAGGCGAAACAAATATCCACTGTCTGCTACAGCCATGAGCACGAACGAAAATGTGCCCTGTAACAAATAAGCACAAAAAGGTACTTTCGGTCAATAAACATGGCCACAAGAAATGTAAAAAAGAAATTGGATAGTAGGGAGCACTAAGACATAGAAAATATCAATGGCTAAAAACAGTTTATATTCAAGCAAGGGAATCTGTTAGTGCTTGAACATGTACAATCATGCGCATATATGTACAAGGTTGAACACCACAATTTGTCCGTCTACATCAAACCATAGGAACATTAATTACTAATGTGTCATTTACCTTATAATTGTATTAGAGGCTGCCAGAGTTTGCAGGTGCCACAATCTGAACGTGCTTGCCATCCACAGATCCAAGGCAGTTCCGAAACTGCCATCGCTTCCAGAATCCATCAGCAATGTTGCGCCACATCTGCTCGTTTGGAGGCTGCAAGAGTACAAGCCACAGTAAATTGCATGGAATAGTTAAACACAGTTTTGGCAACAGTTGTGCCTCAAGGAAAAGCCACCACAGGATTTCAGCAAGTCTAGATAACTACACATAATCTTAAAAGAATAGCCTGGGTCTTCAAAGAGGCGGACTGTCATTGCACAACGGCATGTAATATTTTAAATGACGAACTTTCTTATACTGAGGAGCGAGATCATCCCACAGCACTTGGAGAGTCAAGTGGATCACTTCTCGTGCAGTCTCCAGACCGGCGCGGAAGTCCTTGGCAATGTTAACAATGGCATTACCTGAACATAGGTACCGTCTTTGCCAAAAGTAACCAGGCTGCTCCGAAGGCTGGCGGAGCAAGCGCGCGGCCGTGTGGCGGCGTTGCGCTCGCTGTGGCTTATTGGTGCTCATCAGCTCTGAGAGTACAACAGCTGACGCAACTTCGCACCCTCACTCTCGCCCATTGGATAATAAAAACTAGGTGCGTATGATGTGCCGGCTGCGGTTTCATGCGTGCGAAGCTTGGTTGTGCCCAGCGAGGGCGCTCAGTATAGCGACGGGGCTATTCGCTCTTCTCGGCAACTTCCCTGAAGCAGATATGTCGCGTTTCTCGCTATCTAATTATGCGTGCTTGTGTTCTCTAATCCGCTACTGAAACGCACCAGAAGTATTGCGCTTTTCTGCGTGTTGGATGCGCCTGTGCATTAAAGAATGATAACGCACCTCTAAATTTCAATATGCATTCTCCAAGGTGCCTTGCGTAGTGCCACATTACGGGTCGTAACTCCGGTACAAAGATATAGGAAAGCTTGAGAACCCTTTCAAGCCACCTTATCTCTCTTTTAGGCATGCAAAATTGTGTTAGACCCTTGGGGAGGCTGTTTAAAAATATGTGCAATGATTGATTCTAACAATTTTTTGCATTTGCTTGTAGGTAAGTTTTGGTTTAAGTAAGGAACTAAAATGAAACCTTCCTCGCGCTTAGCCATTATATGCACATGATTTCTTTCTCGTTCGCGGAACCCTTATTACAGGGCAACACTGTCTGGTGGCAAACCTAGCCCATATTTGTCCTAGAAATGAACAAGAGCTCACCGTTTCTAGTATCACCTTCTTTTCTGTTTTCCGCAGTTGCCGAGAAGAGCGAATAGCCCCGTCGCTATACTGAGCGCCCTCGCTGGGCCCAACCAGGCTTCGCACGCGTGAAACCGCAGCCGGCACATCATATGGGCCTAGTTTTTATCATCCAACGGGCAAGAGTGAGGGTGCGAAGTTGCGTCAGCTGTTGTACCCTCGGAGCTGACTAGCACCGATAAGCCACAGGGAGCGCAACGCCGCCACACGGCCGCGCACTTGCTCCGCCAGCCTTCGCAGCAGCCTGGTTACTTTTGGCAAAGACGGTACCTGTCGCGTGGCCAGAATTGCAAAGTATCAATAAACGTCCATTTATTGCAGAGATATCTTTTCAGAACAGCAATCATGCTCAAGGCCATGCAACACATGTTTATAGGTCATTCAAGCATAATTTAATGCAATTCTTAAGCAGTGCGTTTTTTTTTACTAACATTGTTTATTGCCTCAGGGCATAATGGAATATGTAAAATGTTTAAGCCGTGCTTTTAATCGGGTTCTTTACCTGCAGAATGACGTTATTTAATTTAAAAACTAAAGACCATAACCATCGATATCACACCAATGTGTTGCGTATATCTGATTTATACCTGCATATTACATATGCGTTTGACTGGGCAACCTCGCTGTACGAAATGTGCGGGCGCCAAATAATCAAGCACACAAAGTCCACATTACACTCGTCAGTACATATATCCATGCCAATAAGTTACCTTAATGTCATAGCCAGACGCTCGTCAGATGAGATGGGCTCCCGAACGAATCTTCGTGAATCTTTCCCGCGCATGGCCATGAATGAAGTCAAAGAGTTCAAGGGTCATTCGATAATATTTGAAGAACAGCTCCGGATCCTGTTCCCGCATAACCTGAAACTGCACATAACTAACACATAAGCTTCAGGGCTCCATTTCTCATCGCTAATGCTGGCAAAACAATTTGAAATAACATTTCCAGTGTATGGTACTCGCTCTCTTGTTTTCTTCTCAGCCACGCAGGTCGCACCCAAATCGACCTCCTGATGCGCATTTGTTCTTGCTTCAATATCAGCATCCCCTTTAATAGCAGCAATCGCCTCCTCTGCTCGGTTGAAAGCGACCAACACTCCATTTTCTACGCAGCAGTTGTAAACAAGCAGGCTGGCAGCGGCCGGTCAGCCTTCGGAAGGAACATAGTCGCAGTTTCGCACGCAATGTTGCTGTTCGAAATTAAGTTGGATAAATACACTTTGGAGGAAATGTCTCTGTACAATTACATGGTGATTGTTTTTATCGTAGTGTCCTGCAATTTAAAGGACATATTATATGTGCGGTAACAGAGATACCTCCTCGTGTTGGGAGTTATGTGGTCTGGCAACCCGGAAAACGCGGCGCGACACCGCCGTTCAATTTTCCCCGTGCGGGTGCTCGCGCGTCGGCGGCAACGCGGCCGTTTGCCGCGCGTCGCGTTTTTCGCTCGCGAAAAACGCTCCATGTGAGTCCGGCTTTACACTTCAACATTTTTTGCCTCTACGTTTTGTACAAAAATATATTTACCACGTTATGGAATGTGCCTTTGAATGTTGTAAGCAGGTGTAGCGCGACCTGACATGACTGCACGGTGAACTGTTGGGTGGAGATTATGTCAACCGCTACCGTTTTCATTTACTTCAAAAGAGGCACCGGTGAAAATTCATGGCGCCTCTCACATTGAGTAAAGAACAAAAATCTATTCATATAGTTAAAATTTCACTTGTCTAGTGGAGTGGGCTGTTCTAACTTTGTTCAAAACATATCAGTGGGTTGAAAGAACGCAGATATATATGTAGTCTTCCGACTACTTTTAATCAAGGTAATTGGCATAAACAGCTAAGCACAAATGATAAGAGCGGCGAACAATAAAACAATTATCCTTCAAAATTACACATTGCACTACATATTCATCAATTCATCAAAATGCGACCTGCGTCTAGAAAATTCAATCTCAAAATCTTCCTGCACGGCTTATGCACATAACGAGTTGGCCTCTCGTTAATATTCTTAATTCGTTAATATTCTCGAGAATATCGTCCTCGTAGAAGAGTATACTACATGGGGCTGCTTCTTTCGATAGGTTTAAGAAGAATAGCGCAAGCGTCACCTTCGAAGTTGATTACCTTAATGTATCCATCGACGTAAGGTAAACTGGAATATGTTACAGTGGGAAATGGGATGACAGGAGATGCGATCACTCCCTTCAGTTTCTCGGGTACTGATTGCGGAATATCAGAAATTACTTTTCTTTGGCATCGACGCAAGGTGCCTTGATTTTGCACTCGGGTGAAACGTTCGTCTTGAGAAAGTATAGTCAAGTGCTGCTAGCTGCTACGGCCCTCGCATCTAGCATATCTCAGGCAGCACAATAGCCCGGGCCAATATTGTCAGTGAGTTGGCAGAGATCAGCCCTATGTAGGCCCAGCGCTGCCATCATATGTCTGGTATTGGTTGTGCCATCCTATAACATGTCCAACACTGGCCCTGAGGATTCCATTGGTAACCAATATTGGTCGTACCTAATTATAATGATAACAACATTGGCCCGTCATATCCGTTGCTCACACAATATCGGTGGTACCATTATACAAGGATGGCAATGATGGGCCTGGATATCCGGCGTATCACCTGTGCTGGCGTTGCCATTTGATAAGGATAGCTATAACGGACAGCATTAGCCGTCAGTCCACTGATATTGACCAATATTCGACATATGCTGGACAATAATGTGAACTCTGTTAGAATGGCCCGCCAATGTCAGATATACACTGGCGTACATTACATATAAACGGTATTGGCATTGCCATTTCATAAGGATGGCTATATCGAACAGCATTAGCCATTACTCCACTGACGTTGGTCAATGTATGGCATATGCTGGACAAGACAACACTGTCTGTTCTGTTACCATGTCCCGCCAGATGCATTGCCATACACTTTAGTCAACAACGTCTTGTCTATTTCACCTACTGGGCAATATTAAATGCCAATTAGCATGTGGCTGGAAATATTCTGTGGAAAACAGCATTAGCGTGCTTTTGTGGTTGGCAGGCTCATTTATTATTTGGATTCCTTAACTGTGCTGTTATAATCGATGTTTTCAAGTTACCTTTGCAATTTTAAATGCTTCGGAAATCTTCTGTCTAAATAATTATAGTTCCGCGGTGCTGGTTTCCGTCGTGTTTTCTTTAATCCCACCTAGCTGTTGTTGATGTTGCTTGTGTTGTCGACCAGACGCCACGCACTTTCGGCCCACGGACGGAATTCGCGCATACCCTCTCCGGGGTTCCGCCTCGGACTCCACGGGTGGTGCTCTGCTGCGTTGCGAAGTAGCCCTCAGGTTACTCGGCCTTTCCGACCCCGGACATCTGGTGGGAGAGGGTGTGCGGAGAGGGACCGAGTGGACCGTGCTGCCACTGAAACGGACCCTTTTCGGGCACTGTGTGTTCTGTACGCCGTGCGAGCGAGTGTTGTTAACGAAGGGACCATAAATCTGTTCCGTTGTTTTATTTTGACGACTGTGTCGACTACAGAACTTTTCTCAGAAGTGGAATCTGCAACCAGTTACCTTCCTCAACGAGTGCCCCTGAAGTTATTCGACCACGAGAAGCCACGATGATGCTACGCTCGAAGACAACGAATGGGGGATACGAGGGCGAGGTATCACGACCGGCTCACTCGACGAACGAGAGCGTACAGAACGAAGGCGAGACGCAGCCTAACGTCGAAAGGGGATCTGTGAACGCTGAAACGGCAAGCAGCCACGACATGGACAGCCCCAACATAGCAGTGTCCGTTCCCAGTGCCTTCGACTTCCAGGCGCTGATGCAGACTGCGATCCAGACGGCGGTACGAGAGGCATTGCAGGGAGCAGCCCAGCTAATGCAATCGTCTCAATCGCCACCACACCACCCGTCAGCAGGTGCATCGGGCGTCGCGGATGGACGATTGGCAACGGCGAGCGCGCAACTGCTGCCAATATTCGACCCATGTTTGCACGATCAGCAAGCGGTCGAGACGTGGCTCAACAAAGTGGGCAATCTGGCTGCAGCCTACAGTTGGAGTGACCAGCAGACCACTTGCTTCGCCCTTACAAAGCTCCAGGGCGTCCAAAAACGTGGTATGATGGGCTCACAGATGTCCAACGAACTTGGGCCGACTGGAAAGCTGAAATGAAGAAGGCGTTTCCTTCGGCATCCAGTTTCCAACGCAAATTCCTGGACATGGAATCACGAACGAAGGAGTGCCACGAAAGTGTTGAAGCGTACTTCTACGACAAGCTGGCTAAAGCAACGCGCTGCAACATCGGCGAAGCGGCTTGTATCGAGTACGTCATCACTGGACTCAACGACGAAGATCTGGTGCGGACCCTCAGCGTTCGAAACTACGCAAGCCCAGATGAGTTGCTCCAGTGCAAGAAACGGCTCTGCGACAGAACGGACACCATGAAGCAGACAAGATCTAAGACGCTCTATCAACCGTTGGATGCTTGACATTCACACCACGTCCAAGAGGGCAACGACTGCATAGCGGCAACTGCTCAACGTCCACCTCGAACCGGAGGCGAATCGGCAAAGGCATCCGGACGGAAATATAATGAAATAGGCGAGCCACTTTTTTAATTGCTCTTCATACGGACATTTTTCGGTAGCATGCCCAAAACCTCAACGTAAACCGCGATGCACAAATTGTTGAAAATCGGGCCACGAGACCAAGGATTGCTATTCAAAGAAAGGCTCGACAACTATCAACGGGACGAAACCAGCTGTCCTTGCGCAAGAGAGCAACGATACAGTGGGCAGCATGGTGCCAAATCAGAAGTATTTCATGAGTGCCAACGTGAACGGGAAACCGATTAAGGCATGCGTCGACATGGGAAGCCAATGCATAATGATGCGGGAGAGCGAAGCAGAAAAGGTGAAATTCTCATACGAACCTCTAAGCCATCCCTTTACGATCAGTGGGTACGGATCGGGAAAAACGACGCCAACGGTCAGCTTTGAAGCGAAATTGACGGTAGACCAGGCTGCAGCCGACGTCCAGATTCACATTGTCAGGGACGATGTACAAGCTGTCCCACTGCTTGTCGGGCAACCCTTTACCGAACAGCCGCACATAACGGTGGTGCGCCGCAAAAATACAGTGCGCATTTTCGAGGAGCATGACGAGTCGGAGGATGAGGACGGGACTCTGGCCAACTTAGCTGTACCAGCCCTACCACCGCGCCGAGTGAACTTGTGGGCAAAGGAGGCTGTTGCCATACCTCCGAATTACGTCGGCTTCGTTGCACTGGGCAGTGACAACGTTACTCACAGTGACATTTTCATCCACGGAAAGCTGTAGGAGCCACGCGGCCAATGCGTACCAAGCTGCGTACTGAGGGAAAACGAAGGGTGCGAGCTATGCCTACCTGCAGCGAATGTCTCAGAGTCTCCGCTGATCATCGCGCAAAACCGGGAAATCGCAAGGGGAACACTGTGCATGGAAGAATATTTGGAACCCTTCCTTCTCGTAAGCTGCAACAAAAAAAGCCGACAAAGGCAATCGTTGGAGCTTCAATGCGCCATGTTGATGCCCTCAGCAGGGCGCCTACCTCGGAAGCAGAAGAGATTGATGTTGCAGGAAGCATTAATATCTTTATAACGGAGCTCATCGACGACGACTGGTTGACGCTGGCACAGAAAACGGACTCTACGTTACAGTCTATCGCAGACATCTTGAGGGGATCGTCATAGATGAAAGAAGCGCACCGCATAAGAAATGAGTATGCCCTGGTAGAAGGCGTGCTTTTCAGGAAATCATCCAACAACGGTGAGGAGCGCTTGTTAGGGGTGGTGCCACAAGCGTCACGTTGGCAAATTGTGAGACGGTGTCACGACGATGTGGGACATTTCGCAGTTGACAAAACCATGGCCTTGCTAGAAAGTAAATATCGGTTCCCAAGGATGCGACGTTACAAAAAACGGCACATCTCATGCTGCTTGGAATGTTTGTATCGAAAAGCTCCTTCCGGAAAAAAAGCTGGGGAGGCTGCACAGCGTCGAAAAAGTGGTCGCGCCATTCGATACGATCCATATTGATCACTTGGGCCCGTTTATCCACAGCACTAGCGGCAATACGCACGTCATTGTGGCAGTAGATGGCTTTACGAAGTTTGTGACCATTCGCGCTTTGAGAAGCACTGCGTCAAGCTATGCAAAGGGTTTTCTCCGAGACCTTGTTGCCACTTTCGGGGCTCCACGAAGACTGATCACCGACCAGGGAACCGCTTACAGCAGCCGACAGTTCGAGAAGTACTGCAAGTCGCTCAACATAATTCACGTGAAGAACGCAACGTGCACGCCTAGGTCCAACGGGTAGGTCGAGAGGTACAACCGAATGATAACGCCCGCCATTGCCAGTTTATCAAAACGAGGCGACGGAAAGGACTGGGACGAAACTGTAACGCTAGTGCAATGGGGAATCAACAACACCGTAACTCGAGCTACGAAAGCGACGCTATTCAGTCTGCTTTTAAACTTTCACCTACGAAACGTGACAGGAGGCCCAGTTGATGACGCCATCACACTGGAGTTTGACGCCAGCCTGCTTAAGCTACGGCTGACGGCTATTGGCAATATTCGTCAGGACCAGAAGAAACAGAGAGAGAGTTTCAACAAGCGACGAAAGACAGCGCCCAGCTACCAACCAGGAGACATGGTGTTGATCGAAAGGGAGCCAGATTCAACGGGAGAGTCGCGCATGCTGTGCCCAAAGTACAGGGGACCGAACATTGTCGTGGGAACGCTTCCCAACGACCGATACAAAGTGCAAGACTTCCCCGAAGTACAGCGTACCCGGCGATTCTACGAAGGCGTCGTGGCGGCGGACTGGATGAAGCGCTTCAGATTGGGAACCGCGGCCAGCGGCGATTCCTCTTCAGAAACCACCGAAAGCGACGAGGGCTAAGCGGCCTACGAGTAAGAAAAAAAAAGAGAGAAAACGCAAGACCCCATTCCAACCGAGGGCGGTTGAAAAGAAAAGGATGGCCGAATGTTGTCGACCAGACGCCACGCGCTTTCGGCCCACGGACGGAATTCGCGCAGACCCTCTCCAGGGTCCCGCCTCGAACTCGACGGGTGGTGCTCTGCTGCGCTGCGAAATAGCTCTCAGGTTACTCGGCCTTTCCGACCCCGGACATCTGGTGGGAGAGGGTGTGCGGAGAGGGACCGAGTGGACCGGGCTGCCACCGAAATGGACCCTTTTCGGGCACTGTGCCGTGCGAGCGAGTGTGCGAGCGCCGTGCGAGCGAGTGTTGTTAAAAAAGGGACCATAAATCTGTTCCGTTGTTTTGTTTTGACGACTGTGTCGACTACAGAACTTTTCTCAGAAGTGGGATCTGCAACCAGTTACCTTCCTCAACAAGTGCCCCTGAAGTTATTCGACCACGAGAAGCCACGATGATGCTACGTTCGAAGACAACGAATGGAGGATACGAGGGCGAGGTGTCACGACCGGCTCACTCGACGAACGAGAGCGTACAGAACGAAGGCGAGACGCAGCCTAACGTCTAAAGGGGATCTGTAAACGCTGCAACGGCAAGCAGCCACGACATGGACAGCCCCAACGAAGCAGTGTCCGTTCCCAGTGCCTTCGACTTCCAGGCGCTGATGCAGACTGCGATTCAGACGGCGGTACGAGAGGCATTGCAGGGAGCAGCCCATCTATTGCAATCGCCTCAATCGCCACTACACCACCCGTCAGCAGGTGCATCGGGCGTCGCGGATGGACGATTGGCAACGGCGAGCGACTCTTTCAAACATTTGCCGGCTCTCATAACAGGTTACATAGAGAAATGTGCTTTTACCGCATTTTCTTGGCCAATGCAAGAAGCTAAACTGTAAGAAAGAACCAAGCGCCTAATGAATCGGGGCACCAAACGACTGATCTAGCAGATAGAATGATGCTGACGGTGCGGATATCCGATAAAAAATCAAAGCATCGTATGCAACTAGCTTATAAGGAGGTGACATGTCGTGGTACTGCGATTGCTGAGATACTTAGCTTAATATTTTTCAACAAACATGCTTCAAATCCCCATTTCAGGGTGATTGAAATATTCCAGTCGATTGAGCACTATTATATGAAAACATTTTCGTTGGTAGGCTAAAAGTGAGCAAACTATTCGTAGTAGAACACAGCCTTCACAAAATACAACTTGAACAGGTTTGGGTGTTGTAAACAAAACAGCTAGGCGTCTCTCAAGGCCACGACGCGCTTCGCTGCTGGCACAGAGCACTACATAGATGAGAGCAGCAGAAGCAGTGCATCGTTCAAGGCTGGTTCAAGTCCTGCTATCTAGGAAACGCTTGCTAAACGGAGGGTACAAAACCGAGACCATCGAGCTCTGAAAAAGCGATTACTACAAATCCCAAAGGATGACGCGACAATCGCTTAGCCGGCATGACGGCGACAGTTGTATCTTGTTTCAAAGAGGGTGCTCCGTTCTTTCGTCCATCCAACGGCCACTCGTGCGCTCGGCTCGACGTTCGGTGGCACCGCGCACGAAAAATGCTTCTCTCTTCAAGAAATATTCCATGTAAGTTTTGAAATTTTTGATTCAGATGTCATAAAGCCTTTGTGTATATTGGAGCAAAATATTAGCCTCTTAGATTGAGCATTTTTTAAATTACAAGCGTTGTCTTACATTTCATTGTTGCTGCAGGCTGCGGAAGCCATGTGCTAGGGAGTTCGTCTTCTTTTAGCTTCTTTATTACGTTATTAACTTTTCAAAAGTGGTTCTCAAGTGTGCGCGACTTGATCCCGATCATTTTGCAGCTTATTTCAAGTTAAACCGTTACTGTTTTGCAGAGTACTAATTTCCTAAAGTAAACAACTGTGTGGCATCGTAGCCCTAAAAGCCAACTTCGGATATTCGCGGCGTAGAGCCTTCGCCTGGCTCGGCCACTCGGTTTCTCTCGGGTGACCACGGGCGTAGTCGGCGGAGTCCGGGCAAAAGCATATTTTCTCGTGTCTGGTGCGATAAAGCGCTAACCGCTTGTGTCGCGCGGCAGCACGATGCGCGGTGGGCTGAGGACCGCTAAAGCATTGCCGCTCGGCGCTGTCGCCCAGGTTCTGGGTTTTTAGAAAATCGGTCTTGTAGCTGGAACCAGCTTGCGAGGCAGTCAATCGCAAAATGCTTTGGGGTTCTCACCTTCGCTGTTATTTTTTGTTTTTTTGCATGCAAAGTTTGTTTCCCTAGTCCGGTATGAGCAAAAATCCTACAGACGCTCATTTCGTCTGATCCGTGCATATATGAGCGCATCGAGACAGTTTAGTAAAAGCTTGGTAGGGTAGTAATGATAAAAAAAAAAGGCTAGTGTGACAAGGTATTGCAAATTTTTGAAAGTTGCAGAAAAACGTCATTGTTTTAAATCATGTCTACATCGCAGTATAGTGGCACGCCGCTGCGCTGGGACCGTTCCTTTTTTTTTTTTTTTTTGGTGGGGGGGGCTTGACGCTTTTCAAGAAATTTCATCAGTGTTGCTGTTTAGTGCAAGAAACTGGATATAGTTAACTGTGCTCATTTACCAAACGAAGAGGCGGCGCTAACAAAGCAAGGCTGAAAACGCGTCTCTGTCGCTGAGGTCCTTCGCTCTGTGCGATGTGCACCAGCGGCAGCGACAGGCGTTGGCGTCGTCGTCGCGCGATGCATCGCCAGGGATTGTCGCCTATTTTTTTCTTTCTGTATCGTTGCTTCAGCTGCAATAGATCAGTTGCAAAACCTACAAGTCAACTTCCCTGTGCGGCAGACATTCCTGCACAATGGCGGAGTAGACCTTAATAGTTGGGTACTGTGCTAGCACATCGTCTGACGGGTAGGGTAATTCCCGCACATCTTGCCCATTAGTCACAGTATTATTCGCGCGGGCATTGTCGCCCCAATATTACCCTCTCCGGTTAGAGTCCCTTTACTAAATTTTCTTTCTTCACCCCTAGGTTGACAGTGCTCGTCCCTTTATTCCAGCGTTAAGAATGCCCAAAAACCTTTTCTGACAATGGCCTGTGCGTGGGGCATTCGAAGCAGCGTAGACTGCAGTAGATGTATGTAGTGCACCTAACTATTATCCCTGAACCAGGTTCTGTCACCACTGTGCAGGAATTCCTGCCTCACAGGGAAGCCGACTTGTAGGTTTTGCAACTGGTCTGTTACAGCATGTCCAGCAGGGCCGGAGCCTTAGGAGTGAGTACCGGGTAGGCTCAGGCAATTTCCGTCCCAGGCCGGGCTCGGGTTTGTAGCATGAGGCCCGGGTCTGGGCTCAACTTTTATGCCCGTGCAGACCTCTAGTCGCGTCGGTTATGTAGCACACGTTTGGCGCCCGTGCCTGCTTTTAATTTTGTTCTTTGCACCGTGACACTTTGCTCCAGCATCAAGACTGCATAAAACATCAATGCATTTTCCGGTCGTTATGCTAACTGATTGCCCCATTGCCCTGGCACGGCTATGTTATACCATGTGTAACATAGAGTTGCAATTAGTACATTTTTTGAGACAGCGTTCAATGGAAATTATAGATTAACTAAACAAAGAAGAGCCATGGTATGCTGTTATCATGTTTTAGAGGCATCGATTTAATGGAGACTTTCTTTCCTTGCATTTAGGGCTCATTGCTCTCTAATGCCCACAGTCCAGCTGCTCCACTTATATCATCGAACTGCTTTTGCACAAGCAATCATCTGCCATCAAAGGGGTGCTGCCTGAATGTGAGGCAGACAACATCATCAACATTTTGGTGCTGCATAACCTGTCAACAACTTTGGGAGCCTTGCCATGAAACATGCTGTGTGTAAGGAAACATTGCTTCGGTAGGTATGACACATTGCCTTTGTTTTGCATTATACAAAGGCTTTAAATGCTCTGCTGGCTTTTTGCTATATGATTGCGTGCTATATGCTTTTTCTGGCTTTTTAGCTCAAGACTAACTTGTTCAGAAGTCTTGCCCACCAGTATGCAAAAAATAATATCCTGCGTCTCCCTGGCAGTGCTTTAATATCTGGTGCAATATTTCGCTGCTTTATTTCAACAGTATGTGACTATTTTAAGTTGAGGCATGATTGAGTGAACCTGTGGTGTAATAGCACAATAAGAGACATAGCTTGTTGAAATTACAATGTAGTTTCATTTGCGTAACACGGAAGTCCAGGTGCTTTAGGTGATGGAATATTTAGCATACTTGATTATTTTTGCATTACAAGAATTCGCAGGAAGCCTGTATTGAGGTTACTGCAGCCTGCACTGTATGTCTTTGCTCATACAGACATGCAGTTACTGACTGCTTGTACATTCTGGGTTGCCTACACTGGCTTCATCCATGCAGATGTAATATTACTTTGACCTAAACCAGGCTATTTACTTTGCTCAAAGTGACAATTATAAATAATTCTCTCCCGAAGCCATTGAGATTCGCCATTAGCTCCCAACTCGCATTATTCGCAGCCTCAATGAATTTATTCTGTAACCCTAGAGCAAGACATTTACAGAACGGAGATCATCATGAAATACTCGTTCAAATTTTGTAAATTATAGAGAACATTCTGTTGGTTCTGAGTTCGGAATACAGAGCAGACTTGCTTACAGTGCAGGAGGGGTGGGCTGCAAGACAAAAGGAAATTATTAGTGCAGCTGCTCATTCAGGGGTGCATTGCTTGTGCATTTATTGCTCTTATATATGTGCACCTCTGCCTGCATGCTTGCCAGGGCTTTTTGCATAATAGGTGGCAGTGGTCTGGCCACCTACCTCTCAGGGGGAGCGCCCTTTTCCATCTACCTGCCCACAACCAACTCACCTCCTGGTCTTCAAATTTGTCATACTCAAGGTTGATTTTTTGTGTTTGATAGTACCAGTGACGCCATTTAAGCTTGCAGTGTGCATTATTGGTCCATTAGTTTCATTTCGGGATGTTGTCACCCCTTATATTCCCTACTCATATTTCTTTTTCTACACCCCCTTGCAACAGCCAAACGAAATAAGACGTATAAAACTGCCAAACTCCCGCAGTCTCTGAATGCTATGTCAACAAAAAAGCTTTTGCATGTCTTAATAGAAGTAGAAATAATCCCGCGATTTTTTTTTATTGTCATGTCTAGTCAGACGCTTTAGTGAACTGCCATATTACCAAGCAAATTGCAACTGTAAGTGCATTGAGGAGTCATGCGTTAGAGCAAGCATATGGATCTTGTGTTGCTTAGCTGCTTAACTCCAAATATCCTCCTTTGTCAGACAAGATATTTTTAAAGAAAACTGGATAAGCCAGAAGAAAATAGATTGGATTCTTAGCAGCATTGTTACTTGTTACACGTGCGTTCCACCCCTGTATACATGAACTGGGCAGAATTGGGTCGAGTACGTCTGTCGAGTAAAAAATAAGTGGTGGGGTTCATGTATACACAGTCGCGTCGAGTAAAATAGGCGGCGGAGCGGGTCGCGTTAACTCGCTCGCAGGGGGTAGGTTAATTCGCTTGACCTGCTTATCTAAAGGCATGTAGACGCTGTCCAGTCAGGGAGTCTAGTAATGGGGAACTCTGGGATATGAAAAAGCCTCTTGAGCGGCGACGAGCGTCACTCAAATTGAATGCTTTTTAGCGCTCATCAACGATAAAAAATAATCGAAGCTCTCTATAGTAAAATGCAATGGGATCAAATACGACTGAGAATTTGCACAATAACTTTGAATCTCGATGCTATGCTCTGCTACGATGCTTACTGACTAGACTAGAAAGCGAGTTCATGTAGACATCAATCCGGTCGAGTAATGATGACCTTGCTTACTCAACGCTGATTCAACCCGGTGCTGTCGAGTCTATGCATACAGGGCTATTGTACTTGGAATTTTAGGTGAACTCTCAGTTCGTGCATTGCCCAATAAATTTGAGCGATATTGGTGCTTTTTTGCATATGTGCTGTTTTGTTCTGCAAACAATACCATATCTCCAGACACAATCTTATTTTTAATTTGAGTACAAAATATTGTCCATTTAAAAAAAAATAATAATTTGTGAGGTTGTTAAGAAATTTTGATTTTGAAATATATTCACAAAATAGCAACATTTTATAGATATTGAAATATAAAAGGTGTGCGAAACAACTTTTTAGCTGAGGATTAAACTGGTTTTTCAAGGAACTTGTGATAGAGTGAAAATGAAAAATCGCTGTCATGCTAGATGTATCGTTTTTTTTATGATCCCATAGTCACATCAAACATTGTATTTTAATGTGTGCTTAAGCAATGAAAATATTATTTGGCCTCATACATTCAGGCAGAAGAATAATAAGAATAAGAACAAGAAGAATAAGATTGGGATGGAGCGCATTTGGCAAGCACTCACAGATTATGACTACCAGCTTACCGGTATCGCTCAAGAGGAAAGTATACAACAGTTGCATCTTGCCTGTACTCACCTATGGGGCTGAAACGTGGAGGCTAACCAAGAGAGTTCTACTTAAGTTGAGGACAACCCAGAGGGCTATGGAACGAAAAATGGTAGGGGTAACGTTAAGAGATGGAAAGCGTGCAGAGTGGGTCAGAGAAATAACTCAAGTTACCGACATTCTAGTGGAAATTAAGGAGAAGAAATGGGCATGGGCAGGACATGTAGTGCGAAGAGAGGATAACCGATGGTCGCTGAGGGTAACAAACTGGATTCCAAGGGAAGGAAAGCATAGTAGGGGGTGGCAGAAAGTTAGGTGGGCGGATGAGATTAAGAAGTTCGCAGGGGTCAAGTGGATGCAGCTAGCGCAGAACCGGGTTAGGTGGAGAAATATGGGAGAGGCCTTCGCCCTGCAGTGGGTATAATCAGGCTGATGATGATGATGATGATGATTCAGGCAGATTACTATACTCTATACCAAGAACTACTATGAATTGGTTTGAAGAAATCAGATGCCCGAGCACCACACCTGGTATCTGGACATAAAATCACCCATGTATGCCTAACTGAAAATAATCTTGCACATGGAAGGTTGCCGATGTTATGGCTATATGATTAGCTGCTGCTAGCTGATAAGGAAGTATGATATCATTGCACTCAGATCTAGCATAAAAGTTCCTGTCTATGCAAAGTAAATTTCTGGTACTTGCTCATTTGTTCATTGCAGGCTGGCTGTAATAATTTTAGCTGAACAAGCATGCACTGTATGATTAGGAGTGTTTATGTTTTATAAATTAAAGGCACCAAAACAATGCACGCACACAAGAAAAGAACGGGTCAGAGTTCTACTCACAACTGATTTATTGTGCAGAACAAAGTACATATATATCTCACTGCCGGCACATGCGCCAGGAACACATTCAGCATTATGTAGTTTAAGATATTGTCACGCTAATGACGACGATGAAGGATGGTGATGGTGTGACAGAAGAGGAGGAAGAAGCGTTGGTTTCGGGGCACTAGTAGGCTTCATCTTGTTCGGATACATCAGCACTGTAAATAAACACCCCTTCTTATTTCATCGTAACAACTTGGTGGAAGGTGCTCCGTACGATCCCCTCTATCCCTACCTACAGCGCTACAAGGCCAACTGGAGCTTCGACGTAGTCGCCGCATCGCTGGACTGCCACCGCTCACGACCATTATGGACCACACCGACACACACCATGCAAGCCGCGACGCTGCAAGCCAGGCTGGCGGCATGCCTGCCCACTCCAACCCAATTCCGTCCCAGCCTTACCGGGAACCACGACCTTTTGCCGGAGAAGAAGGTGAGGACGTTGAGAAGTGGCTACTTGATTATCAACGAGTTAGTCGGTACAACCGGTGGGACCCCCTTACCATGCTAACAAACGTCGTTTTCTTTCTCACTCACACGGCTCTGACCTGGTTTGAGAATAACGAGGATAACTTAACGACTTGGGAACGGTTCGCCACCGAGTTAAAACTCCGTTTTGGCGACTCTGTGCCCAGCAAAAAGCGGGCTGAGCAGACCCTTGCACAAAGAGCTCAATTGCCCGATGAAACTTGTACAACTTACACAGAAGAGATCCTCAAGTTGTGCAAATGTGTCAATCCCAACATGCCCGAGGAAGACAGAGTCGGTCACATTTTGAAGGGTATCGCGGCAGACGTGTACAACTTCTTAATCGCCAAAGACAGCCTTGACACTGTCTCCGATGTCATTAGACACATCCGAGCGTTTCAAGCTTTTAAAACACGTCGTATTGCGCCGAAATTTGGGCGGCTGGCCAACGTGCCTACCGTGGCCAGTCTTGATGACCATGCCCAACTAGATCTTCCGTCAACTATCCGGCAAATCGTGCGCGAAGAACTTCTACGGATCAACACGCTTCCCCTGCATGAATCTGCTGAGGTTTCTGTCCAGAGGGCCTCTAGACGGCCGGCTTCACCACCACAAGCGATTCAAGTACAGCATTTCTCTCAAGCTCCTGAAATTGCAGCTTCTATTGACTACCCGCCAATGCATTTTCCCAACCCGACTGCGTCGATGCTTGAAGCCCCAAGGTATGACGTCACCTCAAGTGCACCTAGATCTTCTATTCGATCTACAAGGATTCCTGTGCAGTGTGAGCATTCCGCCAGACCTACGATGCGCCCTGCTGTGCCTGACTCGTATCCACAACACCATTTTATACCTTCCCCACCGATATGCTACCGCTGCGGCGTCGAAGGTCACATCGCCAGGTACTGCCGCAGTAGGTTCCCGCCACGCTATAACCGCCCGGTACCTCCAGCAGTACCCAACAATCGGCAATACAGCCCCGTTTTCCAGCAATCCACTCCCCGTGGGTACTTCGGCAACATCCAGAACGGGAATCTCCGCGACCATTCCCCAGCATCTGAGCGAAGTGTTACTCCTCCACCCGCCTTCCGTGCCCGTCGTTCTCCATCACCGCGGCGGCGCCCCATGCCGCCCCATCCGGAAAACTAACCAGCGCGACCGATGGGGGTGAGGCCGCTGGAAATGTGCTGTGTGCCAACATCCCTCCAACTGCAATGCTCAAAAACAAAATTCGTGTGTTCATTGATGGTGTGTGTACATTAGCTTTGGTAGATACGGGTGCGACTGTGTCTGTGATGAGTAATCAGTTTAGGCGCTTGTTGGGACGCAAAGTGATGTTTGAATATGACCGTGCTTCAACGTTTTGTGGTGTGAGTGGAGAAGCGTTGCGACCACTGGGTGTGTGTAGTGCGCAAGTGTCTGTGGGTGGTGCAAGTTTTCAAGCCGAATTCGTAGTCTTACCCCACTCTACGCATGACATCATTTTAGGAATGGACTTCTTGAAGTTTTGCGGCGCTACCGTGGACTGCCGAAGTCAAGAGGTTCATTTTGATGGCTCGCATCTGCCGACAATTTTTGAAAGTGGCCGTGATGAAGAAACAGTTTTTAGTATTACCGAAGACACCGTAGTTCCACCCTTGTCTGCCATGTTCGTCCCCGTATCCGTTCCACTTCTTGAGAAGGTTTCATTCCAGGCCGTGGTGCACCCAGTACACTCAGCATGCCTGAAGAAAAATGTAATTATCCCTCACTGTATGATCTCCGTGCATCACGGTAGTGCCTCGTTATGGACCATTAATCCATCGTCCGAACCCGCAGTTTTACCAACGGGATTGAAGCTTGCCTCCTGTGGACCCGATGCGCCCCACGTCGTTGCTTTGGTCACAAATGCTACGAGTGCCACCGTACCTCTGCCTGCTGATGAAACTTCGATCATCCGCATGATCAGCGCCGATCTCAGCTCACCTCAACGCCGTACTCTTGTGGATATTCTTTTACCTTTTTCGCCTATGTTTGACTTTTCTGAAACAGATGGACCAATCTCTCGCCCTACACATCGGACCCATCATAGCATCGACACTGGTTCGGCTCGTCCCATTCGTCAAAAGCCATATCGCGTGTCCCCAACTGAGCGCAAAGTCATTCATGAGCAAGTGGAGGACATGCTACGGAAGAAGGTGATACAGGAGTCATCTAGCCCCTGGGCTGCCCCTGTTATTCTTGTACGCAAGAAAGACGGTTCGTGGCGATTCTGCGTCGATTATCGGCGTCTAAATTCTGTTACGAAAAAGGACGTCTATCCTCTTCCTCGCATAGACGATGCCCTCGACTGCCTCTCTGGTGCGTCCTATTTTTCTTGTCTTGATCTCAGATCTGGCTACTGGCAAATTCCAATGGACCCTGCGGATAAGAAAAAAACAGCCTTCGTAACGCCAGATGGCCTTTATGAGTTTAATGTTATGCCGTTCGGGCTGTGTAATGCGCCAGCCACATTTGAACGCTTTATGGACACAGTTTTGCGCGGCTTAAAATGGGACATTTGTCTTTGCTATCTGGACGATGTCGTCATATTTGGGAAATCCTTCCAAGAACACAATGACCGTCTAGTACGTGTCTTGAATTGTCTGCACAACGCCGCCCTAATTCTGAACTCCAAAAAGTGTCGCTTTGGGGAGCGCCAAGCGATGGTGCTAGGACACCTTGTCAATGGTGATGGTGTAATGCCGGATCCCCAGAAAACTGCCGCTGTTGAGTCTTTTAAACCCCCGCAGACAGTGAAGGAGTTGCGCAGTTTTCTAGGATTGTGCTCGTATTTTAGACGCTTTATACATCGCTTTGCTGACGTTGCTTACCCATTGACGTGCCTTCTCCACAAAAACTCTACTTTTAACTGGACACCAGACTGCGACGCGTCATTCCGTCAACTGAAGTTTCTTTTAATATCGAAACCCATCCTACGTCACTTCGATCCTACTGCAATGACAGAAGTACACACGGACGCTAGTGGAATCTGTCTTGGTGCAGTCCTTGTCCAACGGCACGATGAACGAGAGCATGTTATCGCATACGCAAGTCGTACCCTGAGCAAACCGGAGCGAAACTACACCGTCACCGAACAGGAATGCCTAGCTGTAGTTTTCGCTGTGCAGCGTTTCCGTTCATATTTGTACGGACGTCCGTTTACTATCGTAACTGACCATCATTCACTCTGTTGGTTGCGGAACCTTCGAGACCCATGTGGTCGCCTCGCACGCTGGGCCCTCCGGTTACAGGAATATGACTTTGCCGTGGTGTACAAAAGCGGGAGGCGTCATGCAGACGCAGATTGTCTTTCTAGGATGCCAATGGCCACGACTGGACCTGAAAGCGACGATTTCGACAATTATATATCGACCCTCGAGCCAGCGTTCCCCGACACGAATGTTTTCAAAACGGAACAGCAAAATGATACCAGTCTGCAGCCTCTCTTTGCCCAAGCCAACGTACCTACAAGCCGTTTTTGTGTGCATGATGGCCTCCTATGGAAAAAGAGTTATTCGCCTGTCGGCCAGCGATACCTACTCGTAGTTCCCAAGACGTTGTGCACGGACGTATTGCGTGTTATGCATGATGATCCAACTTCTGGGCATTTGGGATCGGTTCGAACACTCCACCGTGCTCAAGAAAGATTTTACTGGCCCAGAATGCGCTCGACGATTGAACAATACGTTGCCAGTTGCAAGCAATGTCAACGCCACAAACGTCCAACTGCAACTCCGTCTGGCTTGCTGCACCCTGTGAAGACCCCGACAGCACCGTTTGATCAAGTAGGCATTGACCTCGTAGGTCCGTTTCCGAAGTCCGTGGATGGAAATCGCTGGATTGTAATCTGCGTGGACTATCTCACACGTTACTGTGAAACCGCCGCTCTTCCATCTGCTACGGCGCATCAGGTGTCGCTTTTCTTGCTGCACTCAGTCATCTTACGACACGGGCCGCCACGAATTGTCATCACTGACCGGGGCCGACAATTCACTGCTGATGTTGTTGAAGAGCTCATGCGTTTATGCGCCGTAACTTTCCGACACTCGACGCCATACCATCCCCAGACAAATGGCTTGACTGAGCGCGTCAACAGAACGCTTATCAACATGCTAGCCATGTACGTGGACGCAGGGCATAAGAACTGGGACACCATACTGCCCTTCATCACGTATGCGTTTAGTACCGCCACGCATGAGACGACTGGGTACAGTCCATTTTTT
>JAJIZL010029827.1:46845-133532 GCA_023969395.1 Amblyomma maculatum
ACCCCGAGTCTCTGCACGCTACCAAGTGAAGGCCGGGTCGACGTAGCCCCAGCAGCACGACATAATGCAATTCCAGTTTACAAAAGCAGTGACAAGAAAACAGCAACTACTGACCTATATCCATAACTATTGTTTCATGCAAGACACTACAGCACATTATTTACTCAAATCAAATGACAAGGCTCCAAGAAAACAATTCTTCTACCCAACACAGCACGGTTATAAAGAGGGTCTTTCTTGCGACATCCATATAATAGAGCTTTCTCGTAATAGAGATAACTCGAATAATAATGGCAAAAAGCTTAATTGTATATTTTTAGATTTCCACAAGGAGTTTGACTCTGTAGGACATAATCTGTTAGTGATAAAACTGTCTGCACTGAATGTTCCTTAGTTGTTCGTGGGGAACGATCTCTCATCGTCCTCTTTGAGGTCGGCTGTCCCCCGCAGTAGTTACTCTAGTTATCGCGGGATAACGCAAACATTGGTGGTTAACATTAACTATCGATAGATAGCGCCAGCGATGGATGGATGGATGGAATATAGGAGCGTCCCCTTTGAACCGGGGGGCAGCAGTAGCGATCATGCTCATTTTTCTCCCTATATCTTAATTATTGTTTTGGTTAACTATACCATCATTCTATTTACTGAATTTTTCATTCTACATTATTAACATTATATACATTTTCTGCTTTTAAGAAGCCAATCTTCCAGTCGTTTTTTTGCTAGCTTCCACCGCCGGTTTATTCACCCGGCCACTGGTATCTCGAACCCTAGAGCTTCAGGAAGAGTGACTGCGCCTGCATTGACTTCCGGATGGTTACCATTACATTCGATTATAACAGGGTGAGTTGTTTCACTGGGGTTACACATACAGCACATGCGTCATCTTCATTGTTAAATTTCTTTTTGTAGCCGCGTGTTCTAAGGCACCATGATCTAGCTTCAAAAAGTAGGAAACTGCCTATTGCGTTATCAAAGAAACCTTTCTTCCTGATCTGCCTTTTCCACTTTCGGTATAATTGCACACTCTATTTCTTTTCCATCGAATTTATCCAATTTTTACCATATGTTTTTCACATGTTGCTTAAAGAATATTTTTTTCTTTTTCGTTATGACCAGCATACTTACTGGTTAGTTTCCTAGTTGTTTTCCTCCTTTGGGAGTCAACGCTGTTTAGGTATAGGTATTTGAATACTTTAGCTGCCCATGTTTTACTGTCCAATTTCCTCAGGCGTTCCTCATATAATATTTTACTCTGAGCTTCCCGTACTTCGAAAGATGCCCAGCCCATATCTTCGTGTACCGCCTCATATGTAGTTTTGCCGTGGGCCCCTAGTGCTAATTGTCCGACGGCTCCCTGATGTATTTCTAATGTCAAATGTACCTCTGATTTGAGGCCCAAAACCGCATTTCCAAAAGTAAGCCCGGGCACCATAATTCCTTTCCAAATACCCTTTAAAACTCCATGCCTGTTGCATCCCCACAATGCCCTATGCTTCATTATCCCGGCATTTCTTCGCCCGTTGGCCTTAAGCGATTGCTCATGGTTTACAATGTATGCCAATCTTTCGTTTACACATACCCCTAGATATTTATATTCTGCTGCTCTGGGTATTTCATGGCCTTGTATTTTAAGACGCTGATGAATTGAGCCGTTGAAAATCATTAGACCCGACTTAACTGCGCTAAAACTGTAGCCTAGTGCGTCCCCTTCGTCTCCGCAATACTTAAATAGAGTTTGCAATTTTTCCAGACTCTCATCTAGGAGAACAATATCGTCTGCATACATCAAACCAGGGAGGCGCTGCTCTACCGCCTTTCCACCTAATCTATAAGACAGGTTAAAACCTAGGTTACTTTCTTGTATCTTCCGTTCCAGGTTTATTATATAAAGCATGAACAGCAGCGGTGATAGAGAAAAACATTGTCTGAATCCTTTGCATACCTTGACAGCTTCCGTACTTTTTATCCCTTCCCATGTAATTTCTACTTTGTTATTACGTTACATTTCCTGTAGGAACTCTATTATCTCATAACCGATACCTTCTTTTAATATGTTCCACAGAAGTTGCCTGCTTACGTTGTCGTACGCCCCGCTTATGTCCAGGAAGGCCAAATACAAAGGTCTATTTTCCACTCTAGATATTTCGATGTACTACCATTTCTAAAGCCGTTGTGAAGTTCTCCGAGTATCTTGGTACTTTCTACCCATATTTGCACTTTTAATTTCACCGCCTGCATGGACAACCTGTACACAAGAGATGTCATGATAATCGGCCTGTAGGATTTTATGTGCATCTTTTCCTTTCCCTTTATAAATCTAATTCATTTTACTCTGCCGCCAGCTGTCCAGAATTTGCTTTTTCGTTATGACTGTTTCCAAAGCTTTTAACAATGTTTCCTTACTTCTTAAACAAAGTTCATTATTCAGTTTGAACGGAATTCCATCTATTTATTTATTTTTATTTATTTATTATACCCTCAGGGCAAAGCATTACAGAGGGGAGTGGGAAAGTACATAAAAATATTGAAAAATGTGAAACATGAACAGAACGCAATAAATCGCTAAAACAAAAAAGGAAAAAAAGTCATTGCATGTAAATAATACAATATTAAACATTACAAGCGGTAACAGCAGAACGAAACAGAACAGGATCAGTAATTGCCGCAACGGAAGAAGGAAGGTGGTTCCAGTCCTATAATGTACGAGGTATAAAAGAGTCCAAAAACGTTTTAATTCTGCAGATGGTGATGCCTACTTTATGTATGTGATCGGTTCGAGGTGAAATGTATGAAGGGGGAACGAGCAGCTCACGGCGAATCGATTCGTGATGAAGCATTTTGTGAAAAAGACATAGACGTGCAGTTTTGCGTCATGATGCAAGTGAAGTTAAGCCCAAGTTAAGTTTCATGGTGGTTACGCTTGATGTGCGCAGGTAGTCAGAGAGGATAAAACGAGCTGATTTGTGTTGTGTCATTTCCAGTAGGTCGATGAAACGTTTAGTACCAGGATCCCAGACTGCTGAAGCGTATTCAAGCTGTGAGCGGACGAGTGTGGTGTATAACAGAAGTTTGATGTTTGCTGTGGCTGCGTGAAAGTTGCGTCTCAAATAACTGAGCATGCGACTAGCTTTGTTAGTAAGTTACTCTATGTGTGTGGACCAACTGAGATCAGAAGCAATATGAATTCCGAGATACTTATATGTTGTAACATATTCAAGAAAGACATCATTAAGGGAATAGTGAGGCAGATCATTATTAACACGTGCAATGAGCATAAGCTTGCACTTGTTACGATTGAGTGTCATGTGCCTTGTAGATGTGTTTTTAGGAATATTTTTTTTTATTTTTTCTAGGTAGATTGGTCAGTTCTAAGCTATTTTGTATTCTGCTGCCTTGTGTTCCCTCCTGATTTGAGGAGATTACCCTGTCGTCGCTCTTAAATGACTCGGCTATAACTGATGTAATGTAGTTCACTGCGTTGTCTCCCTTTAATCAATTGCCCTCGTTATCTTGAATCCGGTCCTACTTTATTTGATTCTCTTTACCTAGCCAGCTTATATGATTCCAGAATTTTATTGTGCCGCCTCTGGAGGCATCGTGTATGTGAGGCATTCAGTGATCGGTGGACTGCTTTATTTTACTTTGGACGAGGGCCTGTACCTCAAGTCTCTTTTGTCGATATGATTCCCATTTTTTTTCGATTTCCTCCGGAGATACCTGTGCTTTCTTTGCCTCTCGGTGTTCCCTTGAAGCAACCCGTCAGTGTTCAATGGCTTCCCTTATTTCCTTATTCCACCAGCTCCGTAGATTCCTCTTTCTATTCCAGCGGTTTGCTACTTTAATGTCCTTAATTTTCCTCCTTATCATCCTTTTCCTCCTTATGTTCATATTCCCAGTTTTTCCAAGGGACTTTTCTCTATTGCTTCCTCTATGTCTGCTGCTATCTGCGCTTTTAGATCGTCGTTTAAATTTGCGTTTACGATTTGTCTAAGATCCATTTCTTTATTCATCAAGGGCCCCATCTGCAGACTAATACGTTTGTGATCACTCTCAGACTGCATTCCCTATCTTCGTCTATTTCCATTTTTGTGACCTTGCTATAAATTTCGTGCGACATTAGACAGTAGTCAATGGTCGTCTGCTGTTGCGGAATTCCCACGGGATTTGGCCTTCACAATTTGTTTCTCTATTTATTATAACTAGATCGTGTCGTTGACAGAAATCTAGCATTAGCTTCCCGTTACAATCCGTGTATCCATCCAGATCGTGGATGGGGCTGTTCATGTCCCCCAGCAGAATAATATCTGCCCGTCTCCAAACTGGCTTATATCGTCACTGAGACATTCAATAAGATCCTAGTTTTCTTGCCTGCATTGGTGTCCGGTTCCTAAATAAACTACCCCTAGCCATGTCCTTATGCCGGCAATTGTTCCTGAAACCCAGATATGTTCTTTACAAGATGATTTAATTCTTTGCCAATTTGTTCCCGCGTGTATCAACACACCTACCGCTCCACCCTTTTTTTCCGCTCTCGTTCTGTTCCACCCTTCCCAGACGTAGCCTTCTATAAACGGCGGATCTTCTAGATCCCTGAGATGAGTCTCCCATAGAGCGTACCTATTTTGTCATGCTTCAACGTCTGTTCTATCTCTAGCCATTCCGATCTTTTTCAACCTGCTTGCATGTTTATGTAGCTGATCCTAGTATTAAATCTCTTTTTTGTACTTTTCGTTCTCGACCTCCTCATTGCCATTTTTTGCGGGATCAGCCTCCGTTATTACGCTTTTTTCTATTTCACTTATATCTAACTCCGTGCACACAGTCCTCGCGAACCCCCTAAAACAGCCACAGCTCTTCCTGCCATGCGCCAGCCGATCTCTGCACCCACCCTTTGTTAAAATGAATGACATCTCACTGGAAAGCACTGCCAAAACCTGCTTTATGAACCTCACTGTTTACCTCAACCACTTCGAAACGCTTCTTCAGGGCTAACTTTCTTATGTCCTGATTAACTGTCACCCCGTCCATTTCCAGCTTTCCGTTCAATCCTAGCACCTCCGGTATACTGTGCATACAACTATCTGCGCTTTCTGTGTTATCTCCCTGATATCGTCAACTCCCTTAGCTAAACTTTCCACCTCTCCTGCAGCTTCACCATTTAGGACATCGTTTAGCCCCGCGGCTACTACTACCATATTGTGCTCTGCGGAATTTTTCAGCAGCCTATTTTTACTCTCTTCCAGCCCTGCCCTCATTGTCATCCCCGGGAAGCTTCCAACTAACACTCGCTTATCACTTTTTAATGTTCCAAGATATCTCGCTTGTCCCTGCTCATGCTAGAATTTCCGGCGATAAGCACCTGGACCATCTCTCTCCCTCTCCCAACTGTTGGCTCCTGGTTTCTGTTATCTGTGTCCTTCTCTCTGAGATTCTCATTCTTCCTTACTTCTTCCTTTTTTTTCCGACTTCTTAGTAGCTGCTTCTGTCGGTTCGGATCCGCCTGGCCTACTTTGCTTATGCCTTCCATGTGAGTGGTGGTCCCAGCCACGTGGCCCGCACTAGAATGTTCGTCCTCGTTGTTTCCAAGGAAAAAATCCGCCTGATCTACTTAGCTTATGCCTTCCATGCCAGTGCTGGTCCCAGTCACGTGGCCCGCACTGGAATGTCCATCCTCGTTGGTTCCAAGAACAAAGTCGTCCATTTGTTTTTCCATTTGAGGAAGCTTTCCTAGAAGTGTCTGATTTTCTGCCCTTAACAAATATACTTTTTATTTCTAAGTTCTCCATAGGATACACTAAACTGCCCTTTTCTCGTTCAAATTTATCTAGGCACGCACTGAGCACGCAACAGCGACACAAAAGGTCCCTGCGTCCGCTTCATCTACAGAGTGAAAATGTGTTTCCTTGAGATTAACCTGCGCCTCACACTGAGTACACTTTACCTTTTTTTGATTGCACATCTTAAGCATGTATCAACTGAACTATTTCTACTACGAATTCTTAGAATATACAAGCTACAAAAACGTCTGGCAAACACACGTTAAAACCAATTCTTCGAATGCCAATAGTCTAGATAAAGCATAATTATCTAACTAAAATAGTTAAAGAATGAACGTCGAGAAAACCTAGCTGCCAGCACGAAAAGCCAGGCCGCTAGGACAAAGAGCTATAATCTAATTTTTGGCTGCCCCTAACCTAACTAGCTGAAAACGAAATACAGTTAATGAAAGAAAGAACTCATATATTTGACGCTTCGGAAGCTCCCGCTGTCGCCAGTCCGTCCGTTTCCGGTAGCCACGTGCAATCGGAGGAGCGATGGAACACGCGTCCGCACCACACGACTGTCAACTGTCAACTCGTATCGCGGTAGCAGAAGCGAGGTATATGTACTTCCGCCATGGCAGAAGCGCCACTCCTGATCTTATCCCCGCGCACGCGGTCAAAGCCAAATCTCTCTGCATTGGGAACTGGACGAGACGGACGTCTCCTCGCAGCACTCCGCTGTCGCCTGCGAGGTGAAGCCTCGCCGGACTTTTCCAGCTTGCTCGTCTTGTCCGGCCTCGGCGTTTATCCCCTGCCCTAGCATGGGCGAACGAGTCAGACGACTTGTATCCATTAGTGTCATGTTTGTGCGTCGTCGATGTAGTAAAAATGTACACGCTACTTTTAAACTGTTAACTTTGTTTATTCACCAGATAAGAGGGTGCGATCAGCGTCGGTCGAGGCGTAAGCCGAACTGCCGGGCGAAGATGGGAGGGTACGGAGGCCGGAGATGGGGATGGGCTTGCTTCCCAGAACTAGAAGGGATGAGGGAGCCCACCTTGGGCGGATTTCTGCTGAGCGCAGGCAGGCGGCGAGTTCTCCCGGCGAAGCGCGAAGAGGTTTGCCGGGGCCTGTCCATTAACGCGCACTGCTCAACAGACGAGGACACAGCACTTCGAACACAACACTTCCTTCCCCCTTAAAAAGTAGTCTGATAGCGTGCAGGGGGTCGGCAAAGACGCGTAGAGACGCGATGGCTCTGTGCGCACAGGGAAGGACCACTTGTAGGCTGGATGTTGCCCGCTGTGCTTTTTAGGTCTGCCCTGGGTGCAGTCATTTCTTCTCAGGAGAGATGCCAGGCTATGTGGGAGGATGGTTCAGATGTCCTCGCTGCTGTCGGACCGCTCTCGGAAGGGGTCGTAAATCCACGCAGCTAGTTGAGGTGTCGGCGTGCCACTAATATATGTATGCTGACGAGCCAAGTGCGCAGGCCTATGCGTCTCACAACAGTAGCTTCCTGATTTTCTGAGAAACAGGCGGGCGAGGACGTGCTGCCCCTCAACCATTGTCCCGCAGCAGTTTTTCTTCCCGGGTCGTCTCTGTTTCTGGCTCGGAAGAATAGCTGTGACCTGCGTTCGCATTTCGCTCTCGAACATCCTTTTCGCTGGGGTCTGGCCTGTCGTGTCTTGTACTGTCGTGTGCTGCTTGAAAAGAAAACGTGAGAGGCGGCGCTGCAGCGACCCTGTCTGGTCTCTCTCAAGGGCACGTTTTAGCTCAGCCACGTAGCGTTCAACTTGTCCGCTTGTCGCAGGGTGGTAGGGTGGTAGGGGGCCGATGTGAATGACGAGATCCCGTTTTCGCGATAAAACTTGAGAATCTCCGCAGACACAAACGGCGTTACGTTGTTCGACACTACCTTGCGGGCAATTCCGAACGTTGAGAACAGGGATCGGAGGTTGTCAATACATGGCTGCCGAAGTCGTCTGTATCATTTCTCTTATCTCAAGCCATTTTGTGAAGGCATCTACGAGTACAAGGAAAGTGCAGCCTTTGATTGGGTCTGCAAAATTTATGTGTAGGGTGTGCCAAGGCACCTGACCCGCGCCGTAAGGGAAGGAAAGAGGGTGGGAGTGAAAGTGGACAGAGAGAAAGGGGAGCCGTAGTGGAGATCTACGGAGTAATTTAGTCCACCTGGGGACCTTTAACCTGCGTTGACATCGCACAGCAGACGGTCGCCACTTCGTTTCGCCTCCATCGAAACGCAGCCGCCGTGATCGGGTTCGAACCCGGGAACTCCGGCACAGTAGTCGGGCGTCTTGCCACTGCACCACCCCAGCTTTTTTTTCTTTATTGCATAAATTGGTACAAATACATTAGTAAAAAATCGTGGTTGTCATGCCCCTTGGCTGACAACCGTGTCTAATGGACTTTCATTATTATAAGTTCGCCCATCAGACTCAAGACCTCCTCCGCAGCGTCTTGCTGCTTCAAAATTTCTTTTAGTTTATACAATTGTTCAACAAAATAATCACATACAGATCGTGCATCGACATCACAGTATCTATAAGCCATCCTACTCCTCCAAATACTGTGAAGGCCCAATATCATAATAAGGTCATACTGAAAATCATCATTAACAGTTGTCAAGTACCGAATTCCACGTGGCGTCAATGGCACGTCTTTTTTAAGTGTCCTTTGTAACACATCCCAGTAAAACACCGCATCCCAACAATCAGGATCACGTGCTCAACTGTTTCAGGTTTCCTACATAGTAGACAGTTTGAGCCCCAAGGTACAAAGAGGCCCTTTTCTTCCATTCATGTTTTGACTGGGAGGGTTCCTGTATGCAATTTAAAAAAGAATGTTTTTACGCCCGGTGCAACAGTCATATTTTTAACTCGCTTGAGCACGTCTTTCCCTGGGCCTTCACAGTTTAAGGTTCTGTACAATGGAGCTGGGAACAATTGTGAAATAAGATCCTTGTACACAGCCGCTTAGGTGGTACCGTCGCTAAATACTCTACAGAGTACCGCACGCGCAAAAACCTGAACGACCACACCACTTCTCGCAGGAAGCGTGACACAGTGTATCTCCGAGCAGAGCATGAAGAGACTATAAACTCTGGAATTGCACTGGATAGCATGATTTGCATAAAGGTTCTCAAGAATGCATCTTTTTGGTCACGTAGGAAACAAAACCTTAATACCATCTGCGCAGATATAGATGCATTAGAGACAACCCTCCGTCTATAACTCACCGAAAGAGATTATCTCTGCTAATTCGTTCCCAGTTGGACGACCAAATGAAGACCGCAAATACACGATGGAACCTTTGTTGGTTGGTTGGTTGGTTTTTGGGGTTTAACGACCCAAAGTGACTCAGGCTTTGAGAGACGCCGTAGTGGAGGTCTCCTGAAATTTCGACCACCTGGGGTTCTTTAACGTGCACTGACATCGCACATCACACGGAAGCCGCTCCGTTTCGCCTCCGTCGAAACGCAGCCACCGAGGTCGGGTTCGAACCCGGGTACTCCGGCACAGTAGTCAGGCGTCTTACCACTATATTGATTTGAGCACAATACAATACTTGAAGTAAATACATTATTCTTGCCACCAAAAAGGTATTGCATACAGTCGCACGGACGAAAATAGAGAGGTTACGTCCCTTCCATCCTTTCGTACTTTCCCGTATTTCTTCCACTATTTCATTCCAGTAATTCGTATTTTTCCTGTATTTGTCGAATGGGACTCCCAAATAAACTCCGGGCTTTGTAGCCCATCTTACTCCACAGAAAATTTCCAGTTCCTCTTCCCATTCCCCGTGCCAGACTTCGAGACTTTTCTTTAAATTAACAGCACTACCAGACTGCCTGCAATACATTTGTGTTACTTTCAAAGCTTCCGAAACGCTTTCGCTTTCACAAAAAAGCGCCACATCATCAGCGTATGCCCATATTTTCACTTCACATACTCCCAGCTTAAAATCACGGATGCATTCGTTAGCAGTTACCATTCTACACAATGGTTCCAAATATATAGCAAAGAGGATAGGAGACAGTGGACATCCCTGCCGCACAGATGCTCTTACATCAATTCTTTCAGATAACACTTTGTTAATCATAAGGCGTGTAGAACAACATGCATAACCCATTTTAACTCCTTTCAATACAACGGCATCAACACCAATATGTTCCAACAAAGAGTACAATATTTCATGAGACACACGATCAAATGCTTTTTCAAAATCAACTTGAACCATGGCCACTCTCCTGTTTAGAGCATCGCAGCACTCGATCACACTACGCGCTACATGAATATTATTAAATATGCTTCTGGTCTTTATTCCACATGTTTGATGAGGTCCAACAATATCTTTTATAATGTATTGCAATCTCTTAGCTAACACCTTCATCAGAATTATATAATCAACATTTGTGAACGTGATCGGTCTATAGCTTGTAACATTTAAAAGCATGGCTGGCTCATCAGTCTTGGGAACCAAGACCGTAAGAGCTTTGCTAAACGACGGTGGCAGATAACCCACATCAAAACACTCCTTGAAAAGCCTATAGAGCTTGATAGATAACTCACTTTAAGGTTCTTGTAAAAGGCCGCACTCAAACCATCTGGTCCCGGGGACTTTGCGACATTCAATTCATCAATGGCTTTTTCTATTTCCTCCACACTTATTTCGTTCTCTAACTCTTCAGTAGCTTCTTTGCCTAATATTGGCATCAGAGGCAAAAAGGTATCTCTAAACCCTTCTTGACTTGGTGCTTTGCTCGAAAACGGCACACAGTAATTCTCCTCGAAGGCGCTCGTAATTCCGTCTTGATCGTCATGCCTCTGCCCCTTCTATTCAATAACCGTTATCTCGTTCGCGCGCGCATATCGCTTTTCATTAGCGAGGGCGCGTTTTGTTGGCGTCTCGCCACCGAGCCATTTTTCCGTGCGCGCTCTTATCGCAGCGTCTCTGTACTTCTGGGCATCCAAATCTTCTAGCCTAACTTTGATGCCTTTTATATCATGCATGAACATACCCGGCATTCGTTCTTCTTCACGCCCTAAATATTTTAAGAGCTCTTGCAGTTGCTTTTCTTCTTTCTTTTCCTCATACTTAATAATGGAAGAGCGCTCAATTGAATTCATTTTAACCTCCTGTTTAAATCTTTCCCAGGATTCAATACAGCCTGTTTCGCTCTCATAAAAAATATCAATGCTTTCCTTAACTTTTCTTAAATAAAGTTCGTCTTCTGTAAGCCTCGAGTTTATTTTCCATAAGTCTCAGTTCAATTTTGATTTACACTGCTTCGTTCCGCCCAGCGTGACCGTAACTAAGCAATGGTCACTAAATGACACTTGCTTCACTTCATACTGTTCACTCCGGCGACACATATATTCTGTCAAGTCGTGCGTGACTACTACCTTGAAAATGTGTGAAATGCACACGCTTCTCACCATTCACCAAGACTGTTACGTCCTCTAGGCTGCACTCATTGAGGACACACTTCAGCAATTCGGCACTTTAGTCTTTTCCAACATTTCTATTCGGACAATCCTTAGCATCTACAACACAGTTGAAATCTCCCAAAATATAAGCGCACGTCTGCATTCAAGGAAAGGCACCAACTGCTCAAAAAAGTCGTGCCGTTCTTTTTGTGTCGTTGGTGCATACAGGAGCACCACCCTCACTGCACATATTTCGTAATTGATGTCGCACACGACGAAACGCCCTCTTGCACAAGTTATTACTTGCTCCACTGCTATGCCTACACTTTTCCTCAGGAAAAGACAGCAACCTGCCGACACACCGACTGCATGGCTTACGCAAACATTGAAGCGTGACCGAAAACCAAACACCATATTATCTGTTTGCTGCTCATCCTCCACCTTTGTTTCTTATATGGCTTCGATGTCTAAATCTAGTTCCCTCAACAAACGGTTCAACTGCACTTGCTTCCGTCTCGAGGCGAGCCCTCGGACGTTTAGAGTGTCCACTTTTAGCGGTTTTTTCTAATAAGCCATACTCTAAACCCAGCTAACAAACAATGACTAAAGGCTCACTTCTTCAGTCTCTTGTCGCGAGTGAGCGACGAGGACCGCAACGAGGTTTGCAATAAGGCTAACCTGCCTATCTTAGCGCCTTCCACCCTCCACTGCTTTTCTAGTCGACGCAGTTCCCGTTCTGTAGCTGGTACCTTTTCGTAGTATCGTGGTCTCTTCATGGAGGCGGTTGTCATATCCATCGAGGACTCAGCAACGCTGCCTTCCGAAGTGCCTTTCGCTGTTGGCTGATTCGACGACATAGCAGCCTCCGCCCCCTTTCCAGTCATTTCTGCAGCGGGTTCGCTAACTTGCGTCTTCCCTCCGCCGGTGGTGTGCTCCGGCTGTTGGACAGCAGGTCCCTCTCCGGATCCTGTAGGGGGCAGGGCTCCAGCGATCTCCAGTTCCTCCTGGTCATGCATGATCAACTCGCTCCCGTCGTCTTGAGGGGGCACAATACCCGTGGCTACACGGGCATACGTGCGGACGCATCCCTCCCGGTCGTGCCCGAAGATAACACACGAACTACATCTCGGAGTGCGGCAATCACGTCTAATGTGGCCTGTCTTCTTACATCTTAAGCATATTGGTGGCCGTCCAGGCACCACCACTAACACAAGCCCTCCGTAAAACATGTACATGTGGGGCAAATCATCGATCGAAAGCCCCTCTTTGAGCACTATTTTACTAGCCGAGTTGTCGATTCGGCCTCTTCACTACCCGGGCTGTTCCACTGCTCATACGTGACTTCTTTCACATCTTCAAAGTCTTCAAACGCCCTCTGCACCGCTTCACTCGCAACGTAGAAAGGCACCCAGTGCACCCTGAAAACCAACTCACGCTTGTTCGGGTCAATGACCGCAGAGTAGCGTCTCTTCACTTCCAGCGCGCCTTCTTTCAGCAGGCGTTCCTTCGCTTCCTCCGTCTTCATCTTCAGCATCCAGATATGGGACATTTAGAAGGGCCCAATGCCAGCCACGTAGGGTAGTACACCGGCCTTTTTCAACGGCTCACGAAAATCCTTTATGCGATAAGGCCGGCCGGCAATATCACAGTGAAAGAAAACCGTTGTCTTCATTGCTTCTCCCGAAGGAAACGTAGGTAGAACCATGCGATAGCCCAGTGGTGGGCGTCGTTCGCCGCATCCTCGGCCAGACATGACCGATAACGAAGCGCGCTCAGAGCTTGCCATCACACGTCCGTCTCCCACGGAAGCCGGAAGGCAAGGTTTGTGTGGCTGTTCCCATTCTGGAAGAGGAGCTTTCGGCGGATTGCTCCGGCTGCTTTGGCAAGGCTTGCAATTTAGGACTGTTGTTTCAATGTCGTGGTCAGTGTTAGGCCATAACATATAGCTTCTGGCACACGCTTTCATGGCAACGATGCCTCTGTGTCCGGCGTGGATGAAAGACATAGCTTTTGCGCATAGCTCTCTCTGAATCACAACTCGCGATCCCAATAGTATGCAGTCGCGGTGGGTGCTCAACTCTGTAGCGCGCCTGCGGTAAGCGTCGAAGTTGTCCCCTTTGAGTTTGTGCACGATGCCTTGTTGAACAGCTGTGTAATCTTACCGAAGAGTGGCGCACTTCTGCGTAGATGCTGCAACTGTGCCTGCTGTAAGGGGAGGTTGTGGCAGTGCTTCGAACATAAGAACCCCTCCGGACGAAGGTGGTTCGTCAACTGTTTTGTTCAGTGGCAGGCGGCTTAGCGCGTCGACATTCTGATGTTTGGTCCCATTGCGGTAGACCAGATCGTAGTCGTACGCTGAGAGCTTGATGCACCAACGTGTCATTCTCGGACACAATGTCGGTGGCATAGGCTTTTGTGGCCCTAAAATGCCCAGTATTGATCTGTGATCCGTTATGAATATCACATTTCGGCCGGCAATGTACTGGTGAAAGTGTGTCGCCGCGTAGACGATGGCTAGCCTTTCTTTGTCCAGTTGCGCGTAGTTGCGCTCCACTTGTGACAACGTACGCGAGGCGAAGGCAATCGGGGTCTCCCTTCCTTGGTCGTCAGTCTGCGAAAGAACCGCACCGACTCCGTACGAAGATGCGTTGCAAGACAAAAGCATTGGCTTTCTTTCGTCGTAGTCGCTGAGGACTGTACACCTTCGAAGCAGGTTTTTCAGGGCACCGAATGCTTGCTGATGGCGTGGCGAACATGGCCACTTCATATCTTTTAAGAAACGATCGTAGAACATTAAGAGTCCGAGAAATGCCTGTAGCTCCTGTTTGTTTGTTGGTACCCTTGATTTCGGTGTTCGCTTGCAATTTGTCTTCGGTCGGGTGGATGCCTTCTGCATCAATTTTGTGTCCCAAAAATTGCACCTCTGACGCCGCAAAACATCATTTTTCTTTACCTAAACGCAAATTTGCGTTTGCTAGCCTTTAAAGAACGTGCCCTAGGCGCGCAGCATGCTCTTCCGCGGAAGCGCCACTGATGATGACATCGTCAGGCAGACACAAACTCTTGGGATTCTCTGAAGTGCTGTCTCCATGAACTCCTGAAATATGGCCGGGGCTGCAGCTACGCCAAAGGGCAGTTTTTTTACTTTGTACAGGCCTTTTAGTGTGTTAAGTGTCAGTACGTTGTTTCGCTCACCTTCAGCTGTTGATAGGCCTGGGTGAGGTCCAGAGTGCTGAAGACTCTTGCACCGCGTAGTACACTGAACACTTCTCCAGGTCTCGATAGAGGGTAAGACGACGCTTTAGTCGCAAGATTTACGGTGCTCCGGTAGTCTCCGCAGATGCGTATGGTTCCATTCTTTTTGCGAACTACAACCAGTGGTGTGGCCCATTGTAAATGTTGTGTCTGCTCGATGACGCCATGCTGCTCCAGTTTGTTCAATTCCCTCAGTTTGTTCAATACCTCAGTATTCTGCGATGTGCTGATGACATTGCCTTGGTAAGCAACTCCGGTGATGAACTGCAAATAATGACTGATGACCTAGACAGGAAAGGTAGATAGGTAGGCTTGAAAATCAATATGCAGAAGGCTAAGGTAATGTTAAACAGCCTCGGGAAGGAACAGCAGTTTACATTAGGGAACGAAATATTGGAAGTAGTAGGCGAATATGTCTACTTAGGACAGCTAGTAACCGCAGATCCGGACCATGAAAAGGAAATAACAAGAAGAATAGGATTGGGATGGAGCGCATTTGGCAAGCACTCGCAGATTATGACTAGCAGCTTACCGCTATCGATCAAGAGGAAACTATACAACAGTTGCATCCTACCTGTACTAACCTATGGGGTTGAAACGTGGAGGCTAACCAAGAAAGTTCTACTTAAGTTGAGGACCACCCAGAGGGCTATGGAACGAAAAATGGTAGGGGTAACATTAAGAAATAGGAAGCGTGCAGAGTGGGTCAGAGAAATAACTCAAGTTACCGACATAGTAATGGACATTAAGAAGTATAAATGGACATGGACAGGACATGTAGTGCGAAGAGAGGATAACCGATGGTTGCTTAGGGTAACAAACTGGATTCCAAGGGAAGGAAAGCGTAGCAGGGGGTGGCAGAAAGTTAGGTGGGCGGATGAGATTAAGAAGTTCGCAGGGGTCAAGTGGATGCAGCTAGCACAGAACCGGGTTAAGTGGAGAAATATGGGAGAGGCCTTCGACCAGCAGTGGGTATAGTCTGGCTGATGTAGATGATGATTATGACGACGACGACGACGACGACGACGACGACGATGATGATGATGATGATGATGATGATGATTAGAGCACAGGCCGCGCCGGAGTCCACTTTGAACTTAGTCAGCTTGTGATGTACTGTGACTCAATAAAAATTTCCGGTCGCGTGCCGAACTTCACGGTGTTAAGATAATACAACGCTGCTGATGCTGCTGATGTTGCTCCTTGGACATCAGATGGCGGCCTATTCTCTGAGGCGTCGACGCTTTGGTTAGGCTGAGAAGGCGACGTTATCTTGGCAAGCTTCCGCTTCGTAATGCACGCTTTCTCCATATGCCCTTGCTTGTGGCAAAAATTACATGTGGCTGACTGGAATCGGCATCCCAGGGCGTTGTGTTGGCCGTCCCACCACCAGCAGCGTTGTGTATCCTTGATCGATTTTGGAGCAATAGGAGATTCGCGTACCTGGTTGCTTGTTTGGTGTACCGGCTCGGTGTTTCGGCGCAGCTCTCTCTGCTGGTGACCGGCGCTCTCCGCTCGCACGGCGATGTCGTAAGCTTTGTTAAACGTGAGGTCCCTCTCAGCGAACAGGCGCTGCAGTAGTGACTCGTTACTGAGTCCGCACCACACAAATCTGTCGCATAACATTACGCCCAATGGAAGCATGGTGGTGTTAGAAACGGCGTCTTCTCTTTGCCCGGTAGCTGTCCTGTATGTGGTCAGCGTCCCAAAATTGCCGTCACCTGCAAGCTTTTTGAGCGCTGCTACGTAGGCGCTCACAGCTTTGCCGTCTAGCAGATCTCGTCGCTGGAAGCGGGCTCGGCTGTAAACTTCGGATGGCCTCGAGTCGTAGTGCTTTTGAAGTGCTGCAACGATGTCTTCGTAAGGCACTTCCGCTTGTATGCTTGGCTGAACAAGGGCGCAGACAGTGTCGTAAGTCTGCTCTCCGCACAGCTTTAGCAGGTTGGCCCTCTTCAAGGCTGGGTCTGTGATGTTGTTAGCTTCAAAATAGAACTTGAGCATCCAACCCACGACGACCATGATGAGTCGTTGAATTGTGGTATTAACCCTCGCGTAGACAAGGCTAGTCAATAGCGTTGCGTAGCGCGAGTCAAATCCACTTCCTCGTCGCCACTGTCGCGTTTGCGCGTCGTCGATGTAGTAAAAACGTACGCGCTACTGTTAAACTGTTAACTTTGTTTATTCACCAGATAAGAGGGTGCGATGAGCGTCGGCCGCGGCGTAAACCGACCTGCCGGACGAAGAACGGAGGGAACGGAGGCCCGAGATTGGCATGGGCTTGCTTCCCAGAACTGGAGGAGAGTGAGGGAGCCCGCCGTGGGGGGCGTCCCGCTGAGCGCAGGCAGGCGGCGAGTCCCCCCGACGAAGCGCGAAGAGGGGTGTGGGCCTGTCCATCAGCGCGCACTGCTCCAGTCACAACAGAACCAACGAGGACACAGCACTTCGAACACAGCAATTAGTGTTTTATTGCTTGCTGGCGTTGTTTTACTGCAGCAATAAATGCCCGTGGTCAGCACGTGTTGTTCCTTTGTTCCCAAGAGCAAGGCCCGCAGTGGTCGACGTGCGCTGGTAGCTCACGCGATCACTGGGGGGGAGGGGAGGGGGGTCGGCGGTTTGGACTGTCAACCGCGCTGAAGCGGGGAAACCGCATTTAACCCCCCAATACAACCCCGCATCTGGCATCCAACGTGGGGCCGCTCTTGTTTGTTCGTGGCAAGGGATGTTCTTTATCCGGACATGACAAGTACTAGGCCTATAGTGAATTTTGATCGCTAGGCCCTGCGGCATGCTTTCTCGAGTGCGAGGTGAATTCCGCTGCAGCATGTTTCAACTTTTCGACATGGTCAGCGCATTTTTTCGTGCCCTTTAGAGAAGTCCCTTCAGTCTGAAAACCGCATGGTCCACAGCGAGGGAGCGCGAGGCCTAGCAGCCGTGTAGTCGCCAAGCCTGTAGCGAGTGAGTACGGAAGCCGCGTGGGTGGACCGAGTTTTCTGTACACATTTTCTCACCTGTCTCTTGCGACTCCGGGAGTCGCGGGCTCTGGGAGCCAAGTGGCCTGGGGCCACGGGTGCCGCGATGAGCTTGCTGGTATTGGAACTCGGCACCGGGCATTTCGAAACCATGCGCGACGGTGGGCGCGTACCGCAAATCCGCTTTCTGCGGTGAGCGGAGTAGGTCCAACCTATTGTGCTGATGTCTCCTCGCGGCTGTGTGCGTGTAACCCTTTTCTGGATTGTTTTTTTTCTTGATGGCGGTCTTTGTCATAGTGGATGCTAGGCCTAAGCCTTCGTATAGCTGCTTGCACTACTTCAGAAGAGAGAACCGCCGGGTTGTTTGGTGTTGTATAGTGGGAGCACATTGCTGCCCAATTGTTTTTTCACTATCTTTGCACGAACTAAGCAGTCTCATTCAACTCAAGAAAAAGCTTTGTTCATTCAACTCAAGAAAAAGCTTTGTTAATTTGAAGTTAGCGTTTTAATGCCGCATGACACGTTTTGCTAGCGAGCTTTGTACGGCGCCACGAGGCCCATGCGGATGCTGGTGCCGCATCTCGTTACTTACAGCAAAGACACGTGGAGGGCATTACGGCAGTTATGCAGGTTCATCGGAGCCACCCCGGCTTACTGGTCTCTCTACATCGTCTCGCTGCTGGCTTCTGCGACGGAGCTGCCTGTATCCTGTTCAGCGCATTCACTCGGGGCATCGTGGCGAGACCAGACAGCAGTAACATCTGGTTGCTGCTATTCTGGCCTGCATCTTTCAGCCACCCTCGCGGGCCCTGTGGACATGTGGTCCACTCCCCGCGATCCCTGGTGTGCCGTAACAGCACCTGCCTCGGTACCCTCTCTGGCATCGTCTGCATCTGCCTCGCAGGCAGCGGCGCCGCCTCTACGGACTCCCGGCCGCAGTTTCGACCGAACTCCGACATGCATAAAGTGAAGCACACGTGACATGCCAGCCATGCTGCGGAGACCTTCACGCTACCTTCGGTGCACCGCGGAAGTCTGCGAGGACGTCGTCGGTACTACATTTTCTGGAAGGTCCTACCTCAAGTTTAAGTTCATGAAGACATCTCCATAGCATGTACGTGCAGGCGCGTGGGCCAATTTTAAGGTTGGGGGGGATGTGGGGAACGACCTCCCATCGTTCCCTTTAAGTCAGCTTTCTCCCGCTGTAGTTACTGTAGCTATCGCAGAATGGCGCCAACATTGGTGGGTAACATTAACTATCGAGAGATGGCGCCAGTGTCGCGGCAGCACAAGTGCCACCCCTGATCTTGTCACCGCGCACGCGGTCAAAGCCAAGTCTCTGTGGCATCGGGAACTGGACATGAGCGGACGTCTGCCGCAGCCCTCCGCAGTCGCCGGCGAGGTTAAGCCTCGCGAGACGTTTCAGGCTTGCTCGTCTTGTCCGGCCTCGGAGTTTATCCCCTGCTCTAGCGTGGGCGAACATTCGCTTGTAGCCTTGCTGGTGAGTCAGACAGCTGGCATACAAATATTCTTTTTATCCTAGAACAGTCCGCGATTGTAAAAGTTTGCAGGAGGAGATTATCACCACGTTTCCCTCTTTGTTTGACGATGCTCTTGCTGTGTTTTTGTTTAATTAGACGTTACATGAAGTTTCCGTATCCACTTTTTTATGTACTGTTATCTTTTACCAATTTGTGTAGCATGTATATCCACTTTTGGCGAGAATACGCTTTCAATGTCTTATTTTAATCAATGACATATTTTATCTTTTTGTAGTGCGGAATTGTACCACCTGTACGACTTTTAAATGTTTCAACGCCTACACTAATGCCCCTCTTAGAGCGCTGTAGGTACCTGAATAACAAATACGAATTCGGTATTCTCATAGTCCCTAATCGTCTTTATAGTTACTTCCTTGCGAGGTTCGGCTTTCGATATATCAAAATCAATAATGGAATGATAATTCAAGTCTGAAAGAAGTGAAAGTGAGGTAACAAGGTCGGGGTGTGTGGTTAGTACTAGGTCAAGGACACAGGTACTGGTTTGAGTAAAACTAGTTGGACTATTAGCTAACTGAAACAGAATACAGTCGTAGTATGTCTGACGAGTGAGAATGCTTTCGGATGAGCTGAAATAGACTAGCGGTAAAGGCATGTCACAAGTAATGTTGGGAATTTTGCTAAAGTCGTCAAGCACGAATGTGGGTGATGAGGGGAACCTAGGGAGCAATTTATTTCAAACATTGAACAGGTCCGACGAGAGATTGTTGGTTGAATTAGGAGGATTATAACGTGCAACAAACACAATATCTTTATATTTTAGACGTATGTTTGAAAAACCAATTCAAATTGGGAAACAACTAAAATGTTGAAGGAAACCAGGCCGTCTGCGACTACTTCTAAGACGTTTCCCACTCGTGTTCTTCATTACACCAATATAATTTATTTTCCCCTAAGTAATTCAACATTTCTTTATCATGCATTTTCGCGGACAGCCAAGTTTCTGTAAGGGTGACCACATCAGCTGTGCATGTGTCAGTCAACATTGACAGTTCTTTTCTGAAACACAAACTCAACGAATGTAGGACAAGCGAGTAGACAGGAACAACGCTATAACGTTGGCAGGGCATCCCGTTTATTATTAACGATGCTCTATTGCAAAGCAGAAAAGAAAAGCTGTGTTGTGCAGTTTGACGTCTGCGAGTACCTTGTTATGACGAGGGGGATCAGAGCTTGCGGCGAGAGAAACTGGATTATGCTTATCTCAGGATGGTGTGCTATCAAATTGACTTTGGACCCGCTGTCTGTAGCAGAGCAGTAGAAATGAACAATCTTGTCAATGACTTACAAATTCGTTCTACTTCAACAAATAAGTGTTCCCCGTACCTTATACAGCAACCTAGCAAATTCCCACAATTTTTTAAGACTTTACTGCATGTGGCTGTACAAATGCCTTCGCTTATGCAAATCCCGGAGCCTTTCAGTTCAGACTATTATAAAATAATTTATCTCCTTCCTGCTATGCTTGATTTGTTACTTAAAAAATTGTAGGAAAGAAAAATGTTTGTTATGTTTGATTTTATTCATGTCGTACACTCTTGATGGCCTACATGCCTGCCGGAACATTTACATCACTCTTTGTGATTGTTAAGTGCAGCATATTTGCACTTACTCTCCATTTTGCTTGGATATTTCCTTATTTCTCTTTGTTCTGATGTTTTTCCCAGGCTTCGTAAGTGCCGTTCTGTTTGCCGAATTTTATTCAAATTTTTATGCTTAATAAAATTCAGAATCTCACAACAGAATATTGCCGCGAAACTTTGACACTCTGACAAAATTGTGTCTGTTGTTTTTAGCAGCTGGCGGGATGCGGCCTTATCACTCTGATTTAGGCGCGCTTATCAATTCTAATGCTCGATGCCGTCACAGTTTGTGACGTTATCTAGATGGTTCTGAGCCGCCTTTAAATTGAACGTTGATGTGAGCGACAGGCATTCTTAGTTCGACGAGCACGTTAGTTGCTATCACCGCCGTCAAGTTGCCTGGTTCGTCTGCGGGCGCAAGTCAGCCCAATAAAAAGCTTCTTGAGTAGTCACCGACTCTTCATTTGTCTCTTCGACGTTGTCACCACCACGTGACATTTCGGGGAGGTGCTGCCCATGTTCCTTCAAGCGAAGACCTCAGCCTTGTTCCTGTCGCTCTGGGGGACCAGCCTACTGGTCGCTGAGCCAGCCGCCGGCTCCAAGGCCTACAACGCAAACACGGTCAGCCTGACCCCTTTTGACTCCAGAAGGCTCTACTTTGAAAATGGCTTAGGCAACAGCCCCAGTCGTCTTCGTGAAGCTTCAGGAGCCCCCCAACTTTAAAGGACTGCCCAGCGAAAATGCGGAAGAGATGGACCTTTTCGACCATGCGTCACAATAAGGGATATTCAAAAAGGTGCCCCATCTAGGAGGAAAAACGCGAACTACTGCGCTCCATTTTGTCAGGGGCGTCATTGGCGGCTCTATTGGTTCCATAGAGATTGTATTAGATCTATGATTGGCTCCATGCTGCAATAATTAAGATATAGGGGGAAATATGACCATGGTAGCAACTGCTACCACCCTATTTCAAAGTGGACGCTCTTAGATTCCATCCATCCATCCATGCTTCAGGGGAACGGCAGCAGTGATCACAGCTTCCTCCATAGGTCGCAGTCACCCTCCCTCTCGCGAACGATGCCTTCCCACTGCTGTGTCCCCTTGTGTACGCAGCGAGGCTACAAGGATGAGTCGGGGAACACGGTAGGAATTCCTATTTTTTATTACCGGTGAGTTCACGCGCCACATTCATTCTTTTCGCCGTCAGAGCAGCGCAATATTAGAATCGTGTCGCTGTGTGCCCTTTCATCGCTGCTAAACCCTCGTGTACTTATTGTTCAGGTTTCCTACCACGGATTTCCGCGAGATCCTGCTCTCACCAGAAGATGGGTTATTGCCATAAAGCGGGATGAAGGCCCTTTATTTCAGGTCACCATGCATACACAGGTATGCTCAAAGCACTTCAAAAGAGATGACTTTATACCAGGAGTGGCAAGTCGCAAAATAATGCTCAGAGATGAAGTAGTTCCCAGCGTGTTCGTGTTCGCGCGCGCCAAAAAAGAAAGAAAAGCTCCAAAAGCACGCACACCTTTGCCGTCAAGACAGACAAAGCCGCAAGAGTAACAGAATCCAACACCGCAGGAAGAAATGGAAAATGAAGTCTGCATTGCAGACGAGCAGCTGCCATCCCAAACACAGCAAAGTTGCCTTGCTGAAGGGCAAGCATTGATGTCGACACAGGCAGAGGAAATTCATCGACTGAAACTACCGTGTAGTACTTTAAGGAATGAACTGGCACAAGCAAAAACGGCAGTTTATAAGTTAGAAGGCGACAACAATGTTTTGCGACGTCAGCTTGAAGCAGAAAAGTCAAGAACTGCTGCCTTCTGCTTGGACGGTATTAAAGAATCGAATGAGGATTTTATGTTTTATACGGCGCTCCCCGATTACGAACACTTTGTCGCATTGCTAAAATATATCCACCCCGACGATAGCACTAAATTGCAGTGCAGAAAACCAAAGGACCTGTATAGTCAAGGAAGAAAAAGAAATTTGGACAAGGACGACGAGCTCTTTCTGGTTCTAGTGAGACTAAGACTTGTCCTCTTTGAGAAAGACTTGGCTCACAGGTTCACCATCTCGCAAGCAACCGTATCCAGGATATGCACAACATGGATCAGTCTGCTCTATACCAAGCTGAAGAACTTACCTCTGTGGGCACCACGAGAAACTGTGGCTGCAACTATGCCTGCTGTGTTCGTCGAAAAGTATCCAGCAACAAGAGTAATTCTGGATGCGACTGAAGTCAAGTGTGCAGTGCCCAGCTCGCTGGCACTGCAGTCAAGCACATATTCTTCGTACAAGTCTCCAAATACGTTCAATAGACTTGTCGATAATGCCAAATGGCCTTCTGTCCTTTGTTTCGGAGCTGTTTACAGGCTCAATTTCTGACAGGGAACTAGTTATTCAGAGTGGCTTTCTAAACCTTCAATTTGACACAGGAGATGCTGTTATGGCTTATAAAGGTTTCAAGATCGGAGATCTCTAGAGAAGAAAGGTGTGGGCTTGAACATTCCTCCATTTTTGTGTAACAGGAAGTTTTCTTCAGAAGAAGTGAAAGCAACACAGGAAATTGCATCTCTCAGGATTCATTTTGAGCGAAGAATACTGTGAATTAAGTCCTTCCACATTTTTGACCACCCTGTTCCACTCACACTGGCACCATTAATTAATCAGATGTGGACTGTGGTTGCCATACTAACTAATTTTCAGTCAGACCTCATCTCTAAGCAAGAGACTACTAGAGCAGCATGCTAAGCAGAGTATGAGTCTGAGTCAAGCACATACGAAATAGTAGTACACAGTGCAATAAATGAAGAGTTAACAAGTGGAATCTCCCCTAGCAGTGTGCTTTAATATGCTACTTTATGTACCATACACCCCTTCTTAACACAAAACAAGTTCCATGACGTAAGCACTGAATAGTGCAAGAAGCTATCTATGCAACACAATCACCACTTAAGCGTGTAATTACAAGGCAGGACACAGAAAAAATAATTAATAACAGAAGCACTACATGCTGGAAATCTCATTCTAAGTGACGAACAGTAGCATGGACCAGAAACAGTTAAAAAATACCAAAACAAGCACTTTATGACATGGCCACAGTAAATTTCTTAAACATTTGACGGTTTGCACCATACAGCCGTTGTTTCACGTAGATGATAGAGTGCATGGATTTTGGCTCGGGCTGCGTCACCTAGCGCCATCTTATTTTGTGACAGGTGTCACAATTCATATCGCACTGCGATGTCGTGTAACTATCATTTTGGCCAACTGCACTGTCAGCATTTTGAACCAGTAATGTACAGATCCTGGCTCGTATGTCCAGGTGCCAGGTGAATTGGGTCTAAGCTCAAAGCCACGGACATTGCAGCTCACATTTGAATGAACATTGTCAAAAATATACATCTTACAAGATTTGTTTATAAGACATGTAGTGGGGCTCTTGTAATACTGGAGGAAGCCCTGAAATTTAAGGACGAGTTTCCTACATCTATGTGATATCTGGAATTTTGGAGATGCAAAGAAAGGCACATTGCTTGCCGCAAGAGCATAAGTCCGCCAGTTTTTCCCAAAGGCTGTAAATATGCCATACTGATGCTCCTTGCAAACACTGTGAAGCATACTGCTTAGCGATGTAGCTACCCACATTAAAGAAGCCCAGCAAGACTAACACTGTACTCCTTAGTGTAAGGTGAAGCATAACAATGATTGTGACCTGTTTAGGCTGTGACATTTATTGAAGGGACAGTCGACTGTCGGTGACAGTATAAAAATGTGTATATTCAGGTTCATACAGGAATGGTAAGAAGACTAGAAGGCCAAAGATTAAAATTATATACTGCAGTTAAATAAAACAAACAAATGTTAACTCAAGTAGAAGAAACAGTGCAAAACATAGAAAGCAGATAGCACTAAGATAAAAAGCCAACGGCAAAAAAACTGCAGTGACAAGAAATGCAACAATGAACAATGCACACTGAACGATTCGATGGTGAACAATAGAAAATGTGCACAAAACAACATAGTAAGAGTAACGTACGTGATTTCTATATAAGATCTATGCTTCACGGCAGACGTACTGCAGCATATCATTGAAAAAAAATAATCTAGGCGAGGTTTCATTTCTCTCCACTGGGCATAATCAAAGCGCACCCTCTCAATGATTATCCAGTCCTGAGAAAAAAACGACAAAGTCCGCCCCCCTCGCAGGAGCTCAAGGCCATCTGTCCGGTTAACTGGCAGTAGTACTCATGATCACGTGATAACCTAGGCTCACCAGTGTCAAGAAACTTAACATAAAAGTCAGAAGTCTTTATTGATTCCACACCTGAATCCCTCAACGAGTATGGACATTTAACTTCAAGGACTTCAAAAGTTCCCTCTTCTGGATCAAACACCAACCTGTCGGGTGATGCCCCCAACCACGGACACGAAGGAGGAACAACGATGCCCCAGTGTTCTACTGTCACATCATGCCCCAGCTTTCTTAGCACTTCCACATAGCGCTCGACAGCAATAGCCTAATTTTTTCTGCCGTATTGAATGGCTCGCACTCTGGAAAGGTCTTTGGGGTCGAGCAAGTTGCACAGGCCTTTCTGCGTCCACTCCTTTCTCATCATCGCCTTCCCAAAAGCTGAAGCAGTCAGCCTGTGTCGGCGAGCGTCAATCCAAGCTTGGCTCTGTGCTTGTTGCCCCGTATTCTTCTCCAGCTCACGGGCGTCTTCAGCCGATATGGATATTTCCTGAAAATTAAGTAAAAAGATTTAAAGCTACAATATAAGGCACGAAACTAAAGCGCTGATTTGATTCAATCACGGCATGTTGTTATCTATAGACAGCCAGATACTTCCAGGTTACAACAATTCGGACAAGGAGAGCTATGCTCATTTATTAGTATATGTGAAGAAAAAGAATTCCATAAGCAAATGGGTTACTTGTTTGAATGCCCGTTATTTGAGATGATAGCTGTACAGCAAATGGCGTGGTATATAAACCAAGACAAACATTATACAGGTACACATATTGGCTACGGCTATAAAAGTTAGAGTACCCCTTTGCTTAGCAAGCACCTAGTTCCCGTCAGCTACCATAATTAATGTATGAAAAGCTGTAGCATTAAAAGTAAGGAGATAAGTGCTGAAAAAATAATGCTGTTTAAGCTATGGGATCATGGATACAAAGACCTTGTTAGGCACTAGTGGTGATTTATGCAGCATCTTAGATGGTTTATAGAGTATTAACGTCGTAAAACTACTCTAGAATGAGGTACGCACAATGAGGAGCTCCAAATGTTTCGACCAACATGGGTTATTTAATGTGCATTGACAGCACACAGTACACAGGCGCCTTACTTTTTGCATCCATAGACAAGTGGCTGCCACAACTGGGACGTTGTGCGTGCGCTCACATGAAACAACTATTCTGCACAATTGCTCTGCACCTTGTAGCGTGCAGAGCTCCTTAACATTTTGTAGCAGTAATTCAATATGTAGAAAATAAATGATGGACTGGTATCGCAATCCGTTTTGTGCGCCAGCCTCATAACTGCTGACAACTTCGACATGCAATCCTACACTATGTACCACTGCATACAAGCCTATCACAGTTGGAAATGGTGTTTTAGGCATTTATGTGTCACATCCTTCAGCAGTGCCATTGTTTTCTTTTTGATATCATCTACAGTCTCATATTCCGGCATACAATCCTGCTTTTTTTCACATATCTGGCGGCACATTTTCTTAAAAATAAAGGCAATGCCTTCTTCAATGACTTAGGTCACGATGCAGTCAAAATGCCAGAGGCAACACCCCTTCAATTCGCAAAATAGCAGAACTTCTTAGTTATGGTACTGAGAGACATCAAATATAGCCTTTTCTGCACTCGAGCATCGTTCTTCAAAGACATGCTTTTCAACGTCGACAAAAAGCTCGATGGTCGGAAAAGTGCATATCTGATCTGTTCCAGGCAGCAGGTTGCCCAGCAAAGTTGCATACCCAGACGGCTGGCGAGACTGGTGGTATGTCGCAGGTGAGCCGGGTGGTGCAAAGCCAGATTTTGTCGGCACTAAAGGTCGCATATTTCTCAGAACGGAAGCAAATTAGTTTTTTCCCAGGGCTCAGAGGTTTTCTCCAAGCTCTTTCACTGAGCTGACAACTTGGTAACTGTCCTCACTTTGGCATTTAGACGTCGAAACTTTCAGTCGCTTGGGCACACTGCATCCGCCATCATGCACCCGTCGCCAGTCAATGCTCTGTACACTGGCTGGTTTGAGTCCTGTTTGCCGAGGGCGTCTCCACTGCTGGGGTAGCTCAGTGCAGGATAGCGCAGGAGGCGCCTCTTTGTAGCCGCCTTTTTGAAGCAAGGTGAGGAGCTGCAGAAGAGCTAGCACATGGCTGCAGACTCCGTTTCCAGCCGGACACTCACAAATGCTGGCAGTTAATTCATCTGTATCTCTCTTTAGTGTGATTGCCACAAGGTAGGGTGCTCCAGTCTTCTGGCTTCTGTAGCAGATGTCACGGGCAAGAACAACATCGGGGCTGTAGTAGAAAGTGGACGACGCAAGCAATTTACAGATCAAGCATTACATAAGCTGTTGTGCTGTTATCAAATGCAGTATAGTTATCTTGGAATATTATCGCAAGTGCTCAGCTGGACATCAACCAAGCCACCAAAACAGAGCAAGGGTTCTTTCAAACATTACATGTCATTTTTGCAACTAGGTAAAAAAAACAACTTGTAGAATGGAATTAAAAAAAAAAACAGAGGACTGTTGTTTTACCTTCACGGGTGGATTTAACGAACGCGCAGGGTATGTGATGCTGTCAGCAACACAATACAGGTTGTGTGGCATGAGATACTAAAAGCACAGTGTTTACCTGTTTAGTTATCGGCCGGCACTCCACCAGTCCGCGGCAGGCGAGTAAGCAGAAAACGAAGGACGCGGCATCATTCGGAAAATGTGAGAGCGTGTACGTCGTATCAGCGTACCCAGCTTATCCAAGATAATGCGTTGGCGCCCCCTAAAAAGCCAAGTATCATCCCCGAAGTTTCAATCTTCATTACGGAACAGTTCAAAGATATCTGAAGCTAACCAGGTCTTCAAGTTTCACATAGCCTTGCTCTATGGGATGTTTTTGCTTTACAGAAACTATGAGGGAACGACGGGACGGCTGAGACAGCTCGTCCTGCAACTTTGCGCAAAGGTCCAGTTCTACAATTAAGGATCAAGCAGGGTATCAAGGTAATCAAGGATCAAGCAGGTTAAGGATCAAAGAGGGTATCAAGCACAGTTCGTGAGAGCAAAGCCTTGCGTGCCTATTAAGTTCTAAAGTTGACTTCCATACCGCTGTCAGCGGGGAGCTAAACAGCAGCACAACTCTGAAACTGAAGACGAGCAGTAAGCACTACGCATTTGCCCTGGATGGCAAACAATCTATAAGTGAAGGTAATGATTTTCAAGTGCTTACCTTAGCTCTGGCTTGCACGTTGACACAGAAGAAGGCTCGGCGTGCGCCTCAACAGCGAAATTGTATGCCTTCCGCTGCTGCTTGCCGGACGCATCACTGTGCGTGCAAAATGCTTCCAGGGATGCATCGGTTAGCTTCGGAAGCACACTGAGGTCTGGTGACCAGTTCAGAACTGACGCTGAAGGCATATGCTGCATGATGGAAAGCTAAAAGATCTCCCAAGGCAGCACCTGCTGAGCCTTCTACGCACAGCATCCAATGGCAAAACTCCGATTGCGCCCCTTACAACATGGCGGTCGCTACCACTGTTGCCAGAACACTTAGCATTTTGAATATCCCCTTTAAACGGCTAGAACGACGCTACGAAACTCAGACAGGTCTGAGTTTGGTTCAAAAATCACCAGACATCTTTCAAAGGATTGGGAGACATTCAATGCAGTTTCTGATGGCCTTTGCAAGTTCTGTCCGAAAGGAAAGAGCTCAGGCCCTCCTCCAATAAGGACTTCAACTCCGAAACGAGCCCGTCGTAGTCTACGTAGAGGAAATGAAGTGCCTCTTTAGGTGCGCCGACCCTAACATAACCGAAGGTTATGTTAGGGTCGGCCCTAACATAACCGAAGGTCATGTTAGGGCCGGCGTTTTATAGCGAGGCATTAGAGTCGCATTTTGCAGGACTTCTTCGGAACCCGCAGAAAACTGTGGAGGAATTTGAAAGTGAAGCATCGACCACCGAGAAGACGTTGGACACCTGGATGCGCCACTACGAGTGACCACTTCAACCGGACTACTCAAGCCACTACCACAGCGTATCTGCAAGCGAAGAGAACCTCCGGGACCTCATCCGAGAGATCATGCAAGAGGAGCTGCGCCGATTTGCTGCCATCATCGCAACAACCCCAGGTGGCGACACCTGAGGACGTCGTCCGTGATGAAATAAAGCAGGAACCCGGTGTTACTCAGGTGACCACTTCGACTGCACCAGAGCAAGAAGCAGCAACCATGAACTATGCTGCTGCATTACGTGGTCCTGCGCCCCGACGTGACTTTCCAAGCCCTCGACTCTACTGTCGTGTTCCTAAGAGTCGCCCCTTGGCCCCCGCCCACCAAACCTACCAACAACCCATGAGCCTCAGGAAGTGCGATACCTGGAGCACTGAGAACAATCGGTCATTATGCCTCCACTGCGGGGAGGTCGGCCATATTCTGCCCCACTGCTCGTATCGACTAATCGGTCTCCGTGAATTTGCAGTCGACGCTCCACGACCAAGCCCAGGTGAACGACCACAAGAAATCGACAACTATCTACGTAGCGGTGAGATTGCGCCGCCAAGTCGTCGGTTCAGATCCCCATCGCCATACAGGGCCTGCTTTGCGTCGACAGGCCGTAACTACAATGACAGTGTGTGGGGAAGACCCCCAGCCCGCGCAGGGGAAACTAAGTAGAGCAACCTTTGAAGTTGAGGTTGCTTCATGGCGAAAATACGAAGATCCTCCATCGCCGATGACGAATGATCACGACACAGACATTACATCACCGATCCGCAAGACAACGTCGACGAGATCACTGCCAGACATCAAGTTGACATCGCCGCCCAGCGACGTGACGACGGTGGGCCCCGGCCGCGACCTCAGCACGTGACGAAGCAGAGATCGAACACCAAGGCAAATGTGCAATACTAGGATACCAACAAACGACCTTGAGGTTGCTGTCGTAGGACGCACGGTTACCGCCCTAGTGGACACCGGTGCTGACTACTCAGTTATCAGTAGAGCTTTCAGCGCCCAGCTCAAGAAAGTGACAACCACGTGGGACGGCCCGCTAATCCGCACCGCTGGTGGTAATCTTATTACGCCGTCAGGGGGATGCACTGCAAGGGTTACAGTAAATGGACATACCTACCCTATCATAAATAAAAAGACTTGCGCAAACAACACAGACACAAACATAGGAGAATACAGGACGAGCACGGGGGCGACCATTTGGCCAATCATTTTAAGCGTTGCGGGTGTGTGCCGGAGTTTGATGCCACGTGGGTGCTTGGTAGGGGAAGCACAAGGTTAGGGCGTGAGATATGTGAGATATCACATTAGCAGGGAAGGTGATAAGTCTGTCAGTGCGCCTTCAATCACCCTTTCAGAAAAAGAAAAAGCGTATCTAAGGAACAGTTTGCCCCCTTCTGATTAGTTTTTGATCATTGGTTTTGACTAGAGTGCGCATGTGCCACCAAGTGCTTTTATGTTCTCTTTATTGCAGGTAAATCCTCAGTTGATGTTTAGCGCTCGTCCTGTCTTCTCCTATGTCTGTGTTTGTGTTATTTGCGCGAGTCTTTTTATTTATGATGACGCACTAACTAGCACAGCTTTCTGCTTTGACTGCATTGATACCTACCCTACCAGCTTCGTCGTCCTACAGCACTGTTCCTGCGAAGTGAGTTTAGGCATGGAATTCCAAATGAACATAGAGGTATCATCGACCTGCGATCTAACCTCATCAAGCTCTCTGTAGACAAAGCTATACCTGCTACGACAACTTCGACGCAGCACGTCGCTCTAAATGTCCTCGACGCAGAATTGACCGTACCACCCTGATCAAGCGTCAAAGTCTGCGTGGGTAGTGCAGACATCGAAACCATCGTCGAAGAAAATATCAAATTGGTCTTGGAACGAGGTATCGGCGTCGCAAGAGGCATATTGCAAACTTTCGGAAAGGAAATGCTCAGGTACTGGTAACAAACTTCGCCGAAAATTACCGGCATATCAACAAGGGCACCAAGGTCGCTTTTTTCGACGAATTGGAGGACCTCCAATATGTATCCGCCCTCCACGGCCAACCCCTGGAAGACGCACCTGACCAATTTCGTCAGCTCACATTTGACATCAATCCAGCATTACCCCACAGCAGAAAAGACCAGATTCGCAGTCTTCTTCGAAGCTACAGTGAGTGCTTCTCGTCATCATCGAAGGTACAACAAACACCACTGACCAAGCGCCGCATTACAACGGACGAAAATGCCCGACCTCTGGGCCAAAGCGCCTACCGCGTATCGCCGCGAGAACGTCAAGCCATCCGCGAGAAAGTCGATGAAATGCTCCGTGACGAGGTTATCTAGCCATCAAAGAGCCCCTGGGCGGTACCAGTCGTTCTGGTGAATACAAAAGACGGGACACTTCGCTTCTGCGTCGATTCCCGCCACCTAAGCAGCATAACTAAGAAATATGTTGTGGGAATTCAACATTTTCCTCGCCCGCACGACATGGCGAACACCCTCTCTTTCTCTTGGGGAACACTCATCTTTCCTCTCCTGGCCTCCTTCCCTCCGGCTCTGTGGCGGAGTGGCCGGGGGTGAGAACGGCTCCTCCTTCCCCCTTTCTCATATCAGCTGACAGCATCCCGAGAGACGACGCCGCGTCGGCGGAGCGCCCGGGTGCTGCTACGACAGCGAGAAATATTGGGCGTTCCCAATCAGCAACTTGGCCCGCTGGCTATGTTTGCCTCGGTGTGAAGTTCTTCACGGCCACGGGTGTGGTCAGAGCTAGCGGTGTAACTCAGAAGCAGCATTTTTGGATGTGAACGCAATTAAAGACAGTAGAGCGAAACGATGTGGGGTATGGAAATAGCAGCAAGCAAATGTTGTTTTGCGATTGTTTTGCGATAACTGATGGGATTGCACCAACCTGGATGAAAAAAACTGAAGTGATTTTGGTCGACTAATATTGCTTCTGCCATTTCATGCGCACCGAAGAGAGCCGGCTTGAACGAGCTGCATTAAAAGCCTGATGTGACGTTGTCAATGTCACGTGCGATATCTTTAGTGGTTCTAGCGTCGCTCTATAGGATCGAACCTGATCTCAGTGAATGGGAGGAGCAGCATCCAATAATGGACACGCATCTTCTGGAGACGATCGCTGTGATGCTCCCGCGCAGAGAAGACACTAGCCGGCGGCGGCGGCTATACGGATAAAAAGCCAAGTAGTTTTGATGGACTAACATTTCTGCTGCCATTCCATGCCCACATTACACGTTCTTGGTATTTGAAATGATCTTCGAAGACCAGTTTTAACGCGAAAATGAGAAGAAAGTAAAGAAACAATAAAAGTTTTTTGAGAACTGGCGCTGTCAAACAGGGCTCCTTCGCAGTGCCAATCGAGCACCCAAACACTCCTCCGCAGAACCGCATTGCTTCTCACCCCATAAAAGTGTATGTTATGTATGCATTGCTTTATACCTTTCAGCTAATATTTAGGGGCGCCATTAGGAAGAAACTGATTATGAAAACATTAGTTAAGCGATTAGCAAAGAAAATTTCTCCTTTGCTTACCTGCGACGCGGCGCTCATTGGAAAATTTGTTTCGATCATACGGTGCTGCCACAACATAAGGCGCGAACCGCCACCTGACTGGATGCCTTAAATATCACTCATTGTCTTCAAAGAATTGCGGTTTAAACGCAATAGCGTTGAAATCTTAAAGGCGAAGCCTAATCGTACTTCAATTTTATTGCGTAATGTTAACCGTCATCTATCTGCGGCAATCTATCCAACAGCCTAAGGAGGTACCGGAGGTTCTTCAAATCATATAGAAACATTTAATTTTCCTATTTTTACCGCTATAATGGAATTGAACGGCGGGGCAACACGGAAACGGACACAGACAAGAAGGGGATAGTTCATGACAACACATATAACCTGAGTGCGATTGCTTTCAGCATGACTACGTTTCACCTCTGTTTAAACAAACTGCAGAAAGCACATCGCCACGACCAGGCACACGACCGTCTTCGCAAAGAAAAACTACAACTCCTACTAAGGTTCCAGGAGAAATGCGCCCACACGGAGAAATATGTACGACCCCGAGCGCTATGACTGGGCCTGGAAGAACCCGGAGAAAAAAGCGGCATTCGACCTCAGTTGCGACCGCCACCACGAATATAACGACCGCAAAAAAATCTAGTTTGGAAATTACCACCAGGGCCCTAATAAACATGACAACCGCAACCAGAACCAGCTCGGCAACAGTGACAGCAAATGGGGCGACTGCCTTAACACCGGCAACGCCCTATGCTTCCAACACCTCAAGTAAGCGCCAGGAGTATATGCGATGGGCTCTTTTTATTGAGTTTTTTTATTGATTGAGCAAGTACCGCCAGTGTGAATATTTCATTTGCTGAAGATGTCTTATGTTGAACATACGACAGAATCGATACCGCTCCAAATGAGGAAAAATGAGGAACGTTTGGGCTTCATGTTGCGCATGAAACACTGTCTGATAGAAAAATGTTCTGCGTCTGGGGTGTGAAGCCTTCATTCGCACCCAGCGAATAATATTTTTTGTTGTATTGTAGCAATTAATTGTGTTCAGATCTGTACGCACTGGTTCGTTTACTCTAGCGTATCAAGTTGGCTCAGCGACAGCCTCTTGACAAAAGAAAATATTAATTTCTTTAAAATAGGACATATTTACGAGAAGCTTTAGCAACTATGGCGCACTTTCCGCTGATACCTGACCACAATCTTCTATTTCAGGCTCAGATTTATTAAGAAACCTATTCCCGTTTGTGTGCACAATCAATATGAATCGATATACAAGAGACATGAAGTTACCTGAAGATGGTGTTTGCGACTTTCTTTTCATTGACGGCTTGTACAGGGACGATAAAAATCCTTTAACGATACCTATTTATAATTGGACCTCGGACATAACAGATTTCCTACTGCTGCAAAAACAGCTTTTTTTCAATGCAACGAAAATTGGCCTAGGCTTTGATACCAGGTAAGCGTCAAGAATTCGTGCTGGCTATCGTGTGTTTCAACGCTGTCATTATCACCTAGTGTTCAATTCTTGAGGAAGGCAAGAAGGCGATAAAATATACCTTATTTGAAGCGGTTCAAAAGTGGAGGAGCGTAAACAGTAACACAAAATAAAGTAAAGTTCTTTCTTGCATCCACTCTGCCTAATTCGTTGGCGCCTCTTAAACACGCTGTTAAGAAATAACTAGTTTCATAAGTAGGCATGGATTCGTCAAGCATATTCGGTGAACAGTGGTGCGAATAACTGTTCAGTAACTCAAAATATCACAGACATCTTAATAGAAGGTAATAAACAGAAATTTGGACAGGTTCACGACTTCGATGGGAAGTTGCTCATTAACATATATAATTTGGATATCCAGCATTATAACAGCAAATGTACCCCAACGATTCGAGCTCCTTATTGTCGAAATGTAAAAGAGACCTCTTCGGTTTTAAGGCACTGCTCACTACTGATTAGGTCCAAAGACAGCTCGAAAGGTTCCCTTTCTATAAATGTAATCGTCATGATCCGTGCTATACAGGATGCCTTAAGCTCTGCGGTCGTCCAAAGTTAATTCGAATTTGCGCCACGGCAATCAATTAATATAGATAGCATGCGAAGAGCAAAATCAGCAACGAATAAAATGTCAACATAACGCAGCATGAGTGCAACCTGCGCTTACTGTTCCTTCGTTTTAGGCATATCAGACTGAGAAACTACGTCCCAGCAACGCTTATTAAAGCGAAAGCCTTACCTGGCTCATGGAGGAAATCTCACGTGGGCGAGAGCTGTCCGTGAGATCCGGCCACGAGATCTATCCGCGATGTCTATTCCTTGGAAAGTAAATTGAATTTGATTTGATTTGATATATGAGAGATGTGTCCGAGAGATTCCGCGATATTCATTGGGGTTCTGTCTTACCTATAATAAAAAAAAACCTTACATCGAGAATCGAACTTCCACCCTACGTTTTCCTTCCGATATCCTGCATTCTAATAAATGGACTTCGAAAAGCGCAATATAAATACTTACGCACAACGTACAGTCGCGAGGAAAAGTGGTATACAACCCTCAAAAGATGCCGGGGCTCGAGAAAACTGCGCTCTAAATCCATCTAAAAATAGCCATCTGGGATAAAGACAACCGTTGCGAAGCCCATTTTATCGATATACTATACTTGTGTCGCTGTCCCTGTCACTCCCGCTAAATAGCATTCTCATGCAGTCTTCGCGATCTGTGCCAATGGCTAAGTGTTTGGTGCTACTTTGTACTTGTGTGTAGTGAGGGCATAGACATCAAAACAGTACATGTCTATACCCTCACTACACACTACTTACAGCTCCAGTTTCGGAGTGGTTAAGGGCATTTTATCTTTTTCAATCGTCCTCTGTCATGCAAATTTGTAGGGAAACAGCGCTCATCGAAAGCATTCTCATGACAATCCAGCCTCTCTCTTCTAATACGGTAATTACTAACGTATTATATCAGTTAATTCATGCAATGCAGTCATTTTAGCTTTTATAGCATGTTGTCTTTGATGGAAAGCAAGGCTGCCGAAAGACAAAAAGTTTGCGCTTTCTGCCGCGAGTGGCGCCAGTGAGCCGCAGCCTGCAAACGACCTAGTCGAACTCTCCGTACATACGCCGAATCTAGTCCGACGGGGTTCAGCTGGAGACGCTGCTGTGGAATTTGCATCTGGTGCCTTTGCGCGAGAGGACATTGGGCGTCTGCTACGTTGGATCTGGAACTTTCTTTGCTTCATTTCGGTGTATGCAATCAATCAAGTACATATCACAATTTCTTTCTGAAGGCAAACGCATTGTAGAGACAATAACACAGCCCAAACTGATCGTGCCACAGAGGAAGAGATCAATCAACAGTCTTGTTTATGAAGGCCTTCGCATTTACTGCTTACTTATCAAAAGGTTTTACCACAAAGCCAAACTCCTCGTGTCTGTGGCGACATCAAACAATTGTGTGGCGCCCCTCATACCACCCTCGGTCGCAAGCCATGGCACGATACCGGACAAGGGAGAAGTTCGCACGAGGCACGGCAGCGCGAGTGGTGCAAATACATCTTGTCAGATCGAACCTCAACTCTGTCGGAGCTGGTTATTCGTCTCCCTAGCTCCGAGAGAACTACTGATTAGGCATTGCACACGCCGCCTTACCCTTCAAAATGGATTCTGCTTGTTCTTCCTGGCTTCCTACAGTCGGCTACCCACTCCAATACAGTCGGCCTAGCGAACGTTACTTGGCCACGTAATAAAAGGTCAACATGCCGCCATTTTGTCCCAACCACACTTGTGACTGGCTAGTTCAGGTTGAGGCGCATTTACAGCTGCGGCATAGAATTAGCCTGGAAACCAAATTCCTCCATCTCATGTCATCCCTGCCGCTAGACGTCGCTGAGGAATCAACGGACATCACTTCACTGTACTCAGCGCCCTTTAGATACCTTGGAGGCGGCTCTTGTGGACCGCAGATCACCATCAGTGTAACGCAGACACCAGGCGCTTCTTACCGCTATAGAGTTTGGTGACAGCCATCCATCGCAGCTCCTCTGTCACATGCGCCAGCTGTTTTTAGTCCCCGCCAATCAGCACAACACTATGCTGCGTGAGCTGCTTCTCTAGCACAATGTGGTCACCGTCCTTGCGGTTTCGAGTGGTGTCCCACTAGAGGAACTCAGTGACTTCGCAGTTCTGGTCATGCTGCCGCTCCCTGGCATCTTTTTCGCTTCCGGGAGGTCCAACAATCCGACCCGCGGCGATACGTCTCCTCCACGGCTGCGTGCTTACACTCATGTACTTTCGATAGCTCTGCCCACAAATACACCCACGCGTGTTTTTGCTCGGGAAATGCTGCGGCCGGCTACTGGCGGTGGCAAGCGGCAAATCGCATTGGTGGATGGATATGCCACCTTTTTAACGTCTTCGACAAAATCACTGCCGCTTGTTTACTTTTTGACACGGGAGCAATATATCAGTGTCATTGAGACCTCTTGAACCGATTGCCATTGCAACTAAATGACGTCATCGCTCCGCACATACGGCTAACGGTCTTTCACTCAATCGGATTGCGCCGCATGCAGGTTTCGCTACAGTTTCATCTTCTCCGACGACTCGCAAGCTGTTCACGGCGCTAACTTTTCTAGTTTCTTCAACATCGCGATTGCCATACATGCCCACCGACTCGCTGACCTTAAACCGAACATCTCAGGAAGTGAACGGCGTACGCTCCACTAATTCTGCGACGAGTCTTGAAAATATCATCCCCGCTTCGCCATACGAGAAAATTCTTGCCAATTCCCCTAACATTACGAAGTCGCACACCAGAGTCATCGGTGAAACACCCTATCACCCACCACACTGCGGCCCCTGAACTTACAGCATTTGCTCGCCCTCCCAGCATATCTGGAGAACGTCGCTCTATTGCTTGCCGTGAGCTGCAACCCTTGCTTGAACTCTCAATCGTGCCCCCTTCCTCAGAGAACTGGGCGTCGCGACTCCACATGGTGTCGAAGATCCGGGTGACTGGAGACTGCGGATATTATAGTGCCCGCAATACGGAGCCTTACCAGACTGCTATTCACTTCCTCACATGCAGGACATCAGATAAAATTTGGCTGCGTGCACAATCTCTAAGATTCGCTTTGTGAAGGGTTACCATCAATCCCAGTGGAGCCCGGCGATATTCTGAAAAGGGTCATTGCAACGGCACAGGGCCTTTTTGAGTATGTGAGGATATCTTTTGGATTGCAAAAAGCTGCAATAAACGCTTCAGCAAGCTATAAACGAGGTTACGCGAGGCCTCGACTGTGTATTTGCCTAGATCGTTGAAGCTCCTCTACGTCTGAGAATGCAGCTGGCGTGCGCGTTCTTTTCAAACACATTGGTGATAAAAACGAGCCAGTTCGAAACTCAGTGCTGTCCAAGCTGTCTGTTTCTTGTCTTAGTTCCGATAATCGCTTCGATGACTTTTGTAATAAAACACTAGCTACATCCATTGTTGTCTAAGAGAAGATGGATTAATCAGTCGGAGGCTGCAATGTTTCGCCGCGCTCAAATTTATCCCCTTTGATATGAGCACTATGAAAAATGAAAGTGGCGATATCTTTCTGCTGGAGGATTTCACGTGCTCCTTACCACCGCTGCGTCATTGTCGTCTTGGGCGCCTTATGCTTTGGAAGCATCTGGAATGACATGGCGATGGCTTTTCGCTGTGTGGGACGGGATTACAATGGAGGTTATATAGCTGTGATGCCATTGCAGTCCCAGAAAACAAACAAGCTTCAGGAGATGGCTTCATGCGTTTTCAACAATGGTGATGAGATGAAGGAAGGTTAGTGTAGCATCGGCACGGCCGCCAGCGGCGCGCCAAGGAACAGAAGCCATGCCGGTCAGCAAGAAAGTAAAACCTCGCTTTATTTGCGAAGTAGGCTCGCCTTTTTATATGCATGCGCTACGTGAGAAAGGGAAAGGCAAAAAGGAGGGAGCGGCGATAGCGGCCGCCACTCCGAACACTGACCTCGAACGCTGACACGTGCTCAACGGAAAAACTGCTGAACAGAATATGACACACTTATTTCTCCTTAAAATTGGAAACACTGCACCGGTCTGCGTTGCCTCGTAGAACGCCTAAGGGTTTGTTCGGGGCTTCCTGTGGCTTCCCCTGTCTGTGCTGGTTCAGTCGTAGGCTGACCTGGAGAAGCAACGCCGGGAAACTGTTTCGGAGATTTTGAGCCGCTGGGAATGCAGGTCGTAAGAGTAGCATGGTCCGCAGTCGTTGGTGAGCTAACTGGGGGTTTTGCTCGCTCACAGGACTTTCGAGCTGGTGATCATCCGATGTACAGCCGCGTTGCAAACGAACTTGATCTGCATGTCGCCGGACAAGGCCTGTTTAGGTTGACACCGTGGCCATCCTGGAACCGTCTTGAGCCGTCCCGATGTCCACTTGTCCCCGCTACCGTAGTTCCGGACGTAAACATTAGACTCCAGCAGTGGTGTCCGGGCATCTTGACCCTGCGGTGGCTCTGCAAGCCTAGAAGGAAAACACGAGTCCAGCCGGGATCGTAATTGGTAACCCAAAAGCATCTCCGCGGGGGATTTTTCACTTTTCTGCGGAGTCCTGGGGTAGTTGAACAACAGTCGTACTAGATTGTTCTCACCACCTTCTTTCATTTTGCGAAGCCCATCCTTCACCGTTCTCACAGCTCTTTCTGCAGCTCCATTCGACTGAGGGTGGTAGGGGGCGCACCGTAGATGCACATTATTTTTTTTTTGCAAATGTAGCAAATTCATGGCTGGTAAATTGCGTACCGTTGTCAGAGACTAACGTTCGTAGGACTCCGAACCTACTATAAATGGAACGCAGGCAGCTAACAGTTGTTTCAGTGTTGGCATACACCAGTGGTATGGCTTTAATCCATTTAGTATGCGAGTCGACCACTATCCGGATCATTTTTCCTGCGATTGGACCTGCAAAATCCACCTGAATACGCGACTACTTTTCATTTATAGATGGCCACTTAACTGGCGGAGCGGCCGTTGGCATCGGCAGGTTCTGGATGCAGCTCTGACCAGTAGCTGATATTTCCTCAATATCCTTATTCAACCATGGCCACCAAAACAGAGCACGTGCAACTGCTTTCATAGCCGACGATTCCTGGTGTGTCTTATGAGAAGACGCAACACCCTTGTACGAGCTCCTTTCGGTATTACCACACGATTTCCCCGATACACTAGCTCATGCACCACTGACAATTCCAGCTTCCGGTCAAAGAATGGCAGTATGAAATTGTGTAATGAGTTTGCGGTTCTGGGCCACCCGTTCATAACGTAACATTTGATCTCAGTCAAAGCGGGGTCGGCGGCTGTCAAGGCAATGAGGTCACGTGTTGTCACATCACCTTCGTCCAGTCTTTCCAGGGTTAAGACGTATTCTGGAGGTTCACCGTCAGCGACAGGTTCCGGAGCTCGTTGTGGTAGGCGGCTCAGGGCATTGGAGTTGAGCATCTGCTTTCCCGGAGTGTACTGCAACTTGTAGTGGTAGGCCCCGAGGCAGAGTGCCCAGTGCTGGATGCGGGCGGCGGCCATTGTTGGTATCTGACTATCTGGCCTCATCAGGCCCAGAAGCATCTGGTGGTCGGTTACCAGTGTGAATTCTCGCCCTAGAAGGTAGTCACGAAATTTTATTATATCAAAAATAAGTGCTAGTGCCTCTCGTTCTAGTTAGGAATAGTTCTGTTCAGCCGGACCCCAGGATTCTGGCTCGCGCGCCTCCAAAAACGCCTCGCGCCAGCCTGCGGCAGCTAGCGGCGCGATGCCGCGTAACTGAATGATGCTGAAAAAATAAAAATCGATATATCGTCACGCATAAGAGTTATCAGTTGTTTCCCCCGATTACTTCTTATAAGCTTCGTGGAGTTTCTTCTTGTAATCATTTTATCTACCTAGGTAAAACATACAGGTTTCCTGGGCAATAGAAATATCAATGTATGGGGCCTATGAGAATTTCGTCAAAAACACACCACTTCTCGCTATTCAGTCATCGATTACTGCGCCAATTAGCAAGATATAAAATGTTTCCCTGACTTTTAGGTAGTGCAGCGTTCTGCCTTCAAAGCAATTTAAATTTGGTTTCAATTGATTGAAGGGGACAGGTTTCTTCTCTTGTTTTCCTGATCAGGACATTTATTCCTGTCAGCTGGGGTCTAGCGGGATTGCTTGCTCCTCGAAGGCGGAGACATGACGTCCTCGGAGACGTCACGGACCTGACTGCTGAAGCGCGCGGCCGTATTTAGAGGCGACGGCGCATTTGATTTGTTTTTTTTTTCACCGGGGGGAAAGAGGAGGATGTCGAGATGGCTGGCGGCGAAAGAGGGATGCACTCGACAGCGGATGGTTCTTCGCTCGCCTTTGAGGGGAGCGGACGTGCGTTCCGTTCTCGGTCGACTCGGCGCGTTTCGCCTCGCGTCAGTCGCCTTTAAGCTCTCGGTGGGAGCGGGTGCGAGCGGCGCTCGCTCCGGCGAGCTCGCTCATGCCCGCTCTCGCCGAGCGGTCGCTCGCCTTCGCCTCCCTCCAGCGTTGGCTCGCCCTGCTCGCCCCGTCGTGACCTTCAGTCCTCGTGCCCTCCGGTGATTACCGGCGCAATTCTCCGGTCCTTCTTTGTCCATTCTCGCTCGTCTCATCCAGCCCTCCAGCGGAAGCGGACCCCATTTCCGTCTCCCAGCCCAGCCACTGACTCTTGGGCGTGCGAGTGTGTCCCGTGCTGCGGGGGATGCCAGGTCTTGCCCTGCCAGGACACCCTCCTCCCTTGAGGAGCTTCCCAGTGCGGCCCCCTTTGACCTTGGACTTTCCCTGTGGCGCACCGACATCGTCTGCGCTCGAGGCGAGCCCCAGTGCTGGTTCGGACTCACGGCTCTCTGCCCAAGCTACCTGCTGCTCCTTCGGGGCCGCAGTCCTGCTGGCCCATTCCAGTTTCCCGCGGACCTCAAGGTTCGTTGGCTTCGACGCATCCAGCATCACCTGCCGCTTCTGCGGCCCTCCTTGTTGCTTCGGCAGCAGCCCCGTGATACTTGTGCTCTCGGGCCTCTACGCGCCGCCCCCCCCCCCCCCCCGGGCGGTTCCTTCAGCGTCCCCCTGCCGCGCCTCTGCTTCGGCTGAGGTACCACTGCGGTTCCTTTCGCTGCCTCCGGAATTTATCCAGAGACGGTGTCGATGACCCCTACCCGCCGCGCCGCTCACCCCAACTGCCGCCAACTTACCGACGTGACAGTGTACTGCGGTTCCTCTGCAGTCATCCCGGGGTCTTGATCTTTCATTGGACCAGGACACTTGTCGAGCTGCTCGCATCTAAACCGACCCTGCACTGGGCTCGGACTTGCCAAACGTGGTTGCGCTTGTGATGAGTGTGTTACCCGCGGGGCGTCCAGGATAGCCCTCTGTGTTCTTTCGACCTCCTCGCGGTGCTGCCGTGCTTCGACCCCTCTGACTAGGCGGACGTTTGCTCGCGCGACCCCCCCCCCCCCTCCCAACCATCTCCTACCCATTCCCATGGATACCAAGAGTGCCACCCTTTGCTCAGGCTGGCATACGTCGTTTCCAGTAACACCACCACCACCCACAGAGGATGGCTGGGGTTTAGAGAATGATTGTGGCACTTGCCTTTCGTTCTTTCAGTTTGGTGCGCTCTTTAACAGCCTCGTCGGCGCCGGTACTAGGCGGAGGCTTTGGGCCGTGCGTTCGGGGCTTCGCTTTGCGATAAGGGGGGTATAGCAGTTGTTCGCGGGTTAATTTTATTGCATAGCATTACTTGGCTTATTAATGCGAAAGTATTACTTTGCTATGTTCACAGATTCCTATCGGCCGGCTCCTTCAGCAAAATCATGTCAGCAGCAGGTGTGATAATGAGTAGTAGCGGTTAATGAGTGGTGTCAATATATAGGTGACGTAACGTTGCCAAAATAATTAGGCTAATAACATGAAGGCCTCGCCTTCAAGAAACGGGTCCGCGAACCATGATCTCGCCCGATGAGTGACAATCCAGTCTCTTAAAAACACCGGTTTATTCCAGGTAAACAAAAAAGCAAAACAAATAAAGCTACAGCGCTACTGCGCTGAGCACAGGGTGTTCATGCGCGCGGCAATAGAACACCAACGGAAAGCGGGAAGAATGTCAGGGCCTTACCGCGGCGAAACGAAACAGACTGCGGAGCGAATAAAACGAGCTATGGGGCCCAAAGCGCTAACGGCGGCACAAGAAAGATTGCTCCTCGCGGGACAGCAACTCACAGGAATACGCCTAGGCTGTTCCTGCAGGCACTGCTTCCATCTTCGTGTCGGCTGTCTTCTTTCAGTTGTCCGTGCACACCCTGATGGCCCATGACGCTCGCCGGTTGTCCCGCGCCGGCCTCTCCGCCGGGGCACGAAAGCCCCGCGCCTCGCTTCCGACGCGCTTATCTACCCTCGTCTGTCGCCGCTAACTTCACGCCCCCCCCCCCCCAAGATAATCTGCTTGCTCATGCGCACTCGCGCTGCCCGTGCAAATACAATACAAATAGAAAGACGCGCGCGGTTTCAAACACCTAAAGGGGCTGCGGAGCCCCACAGTCCCCTCCCCCCCTCTCAAGACGGGACACCTCCCGAGATGTCAAAGAACGAAACAAAGAGCACTGGGATCTGACGAGCTGTCCGCTTGAAGGAGTCCGCTAGATTAGTGGCATTCATCAGATGATGGTCCAAGTGGTTCACATCTGGTAGACCCGAGACGTACTTTCTGGCCGCTCGTAGTACTTTCTCAGGTCGGCGACGTTGTCTGGTCCGGTCTCACGGCCACCCTGCACATGACGAAGCATGTAAGCGAGTCGCGAAAGACGCTTTATTACTACAAAAGGACCAGTCCACCGAGGAGCGAGAGAGGCGGCAAATCCTTTTGTGGCATCACTTAGCGGGTGCGAGCGGTGGAGTACTTTATCCCCAACGTCGAACTGCAAAGGACGCCTGCCCTTGTTGTACTGGCCGCAGTGCTCCAGGCGTGCGAGGTCGAAGTTCTCCCTGGCCTCCTTTAGAGTTCCAGCGAGACGACTGGAGACATCCTGGGTGAACCTGGAATAACTGGGAGCCTGTAAATCAGTCATGGGTAAAGGTATGTTCAGTGGGCAATCGAAGCTCACGGCCAAGAAGAATAGCTGCCGGCGTTAAACCAGTCGACCGATTTACTGTGGTTCTTGTGGCGAAAGCCATCTCCTGTACTCGCAAATCCCAGTCTTTGTGACGTTCCGTGAAAGCCACGAGCATGTTTTTCAGGTTTCTGTTGACCAGCTCTATGATGTTGGCCTGAGGATGGTAGGGCGTAGTCTTTTTGAGCTGCAAGCCAAGAGCTTTGCAGGTGTCAGCAAGTATCCTGCCCGTGAAATACGTCCCATTATCAGTGATTAGCTGCGCCGGGAAGCCGAACCGAGTGAATGCGTCTAGGAGTTTATCCCAGACTACCTTTTAGTCCAGTTTACGCAGTGGGTATAATTCAACCCATTTAGAAAAATGATCAGTGACCACTAGCAAGTAGCGATTTCCTTTCACAGATCTAGGATAAGCGCCCATTACGTCGCAGGCAACAATTTCCCATGGGTAACGGCTCTCCACAGGTTGCAAGAAGCCCGGTGGTTTACCTCCCCTTGCCTTCGCTGTCTGGTATGTAAGACAAGTACGGACGTATGCCACGACATCCTTTCTCATGTGGGGCCAAGTCACGATGCGACCCAACTTTTCATATGTTTTCTTGCCATCGCTATGGCCTGCAAGGCGTATGTCGTGAAAACACTCTAAAAAAAGCTTGCGGAGGCTCTTTGGTTCGACGACACGAAATGGCGACTCACCACCATCTGTGTCGGCAGCGGGTATATCTCTCAGGAGAAGTCCATCCTCTGCTTCCAGGTAGCCGTCAGAGCTGCCAGTAGGCGCTGTGCTTCCTGCAGGGTTGGCGCTGCCCAGGCCCTTTCGTATTTGGATGCACTGAGGATCGCTTAGCTGAGCTTCTTCGAGCAACTGTTGATGGGAAACCAGTGTTCCCAGGCATCAGCGGCTTCTGCGATCACCAGGACTTGCGGTGCTTGCTGGCCATCTGCAGGTAACGAAGCTCGGGACAGGGCGTCGGCTGCGTTGTTGAAGGTGACTTTCTTGTACTCCACCCTGTACTTATATTTCTGAAGAGCGAGCGCCCAGCGGGCTAGACGGCCGGCTGGGTTATGCAGCTTTGACAACCAAGACAGTGCCTGATGATCGGTCTGAATTGTAAACTCGGCCCCTCCCAAATGCATGTCAAACTTTTTTAGCGCAAATACAATTGCCAAGCACTCTTTCTGTGTTACCGTGTAGTTTTGTTCCGGCGATGAGAGAGTGAGACTTGCAAATGCCATGGGGCAAAGCTTCTCTTCGTGGTCTTGAAGCACAACAGCACCTTTTCCATACTCACTCGCATCAGTCTGCACTGTAAAGGGCTGGTTTAGGTCCGGGAGCCGCAAACGAGCAGTATCGGCGATAGCTGTTGACAGCTCCCAAAACGATTCCTGCTCCGTTTCTGTCCAGGACAATGGGCACCTTTCGGGAGAAGCTGATGAAGGGTCTTGCCAGGTCCGCACAGTTTGGAATAAATTGGCGGTAGAAACCGACCATGCCCAAGAATCGCTGCAGGGTCTTGACGTTTGTTGGTGGTGGCAGCTGCAATATGGCCTGCAGTTTCTCCTCGTCAAGCCGGACTGTACCCTGTTCAACAATGAAACCAAGCAGGTTGATTCTGCGTGAAACCAACTGCACTTTGCGGGGGTTAATGGTGATGCCTGCGGCCTGCATCCGTTGCAAAACAGTGGTTAAATGGATCAGATGATCATCTAGGCTTTCTGAAAACACCACAACATCATCCATGTATGCCATTGCATAGTTGAATTTCGCGTCTCCTAGCACTATATGCATCCCGCGCTGAAAGGTAGCAGGCGAATTGCGAAAGCCGAAAGGCAGTCGAACAAACTCGAATAATCCCCGATGCCAACTGAATGCAGTTTTTTGATGTCACTCTGATCAATCGGTTTCTGCAGAAAACCCCTGCTACAGTCCAGAGTATTGAAGAATTTTGCTCATCCAGGCGTATATATAACAGAGTCAACTGACGGAAAGGGTATGAATCTCTTACTGTTACCGCGTTCAGCTGCCGATAGTCGACACTTAAGCGTGCTATGCTGTCTTTCTTAGGCGCAATAACAACGGGAAAAGCCCAAGGGCTCTTTCAGGGGCTTACTGCACCGGTAGCCACCATTTCATCCAGAGCGGCATCCAGGAGTCCTCGCTTGTGGACGTTCAACAGTCTGGGGTTGAAACGGATCGGACGGGAGCTGCCGGTGTGAATCCTGTGCGTCAGCACGTTAGCTTTTCCAGGAGCCTTCGTGAACATGGTAGCGAAGGGCTCGAGTGTCCCCTGGATTCTGGATTTTTCCGTTTGTGACCCTGTGAAAGACTGCAGGACAGTGAGAACACCACTTTCTGCCACTCCAGCTGAGGGTAGGTCTGCGACCAGAAGATTTGTGTGATGTTCTGTTATCTTTGTAATGAACTTGAGTGGTTCTGCAGTATTGCTGTACCTGTAGCTGCCTGAACGTAGGTCGACAATGATTCCTGCCTTCGACTTGAAGTTACGGCCCAAAATTACCGGACAATAGAGTCCACGAAGATGCAGAAAGCGCTGCCTGATTTTGCGACTATTCAGGGTAACTTTCAGACGTGCCGCAGAGGTTGCCGAGGCTATCTGTGGCGATGCCATCCGAAGCTTTGTGGTCACTTCTCGTAACTGCAAATGTCTTACATCGCATGCTCGCTTGACCTCATCGCCTAAAACAGAAACAGTGGAACCTGTGTCCAGTAGAGCGGGCCCTTCCATCCCCACTATTTTGACAGCCACCAATGGTGCATTATCAGGGCGGGCATCCTGGAGGCGGAAAGTGGATGGCAAATCGCTTACCATTTGGTCCTTGATATCCTGGGGCCGTGCTTCACGCTCGAAGGGGCCGCCAATCACCTCTGGTGCCGGGGCTGTCTGTGCCAGAGGAGACGACTTCTTTCCTCGTCTCTTACGTCGCTTAGGCTGACGTCTGCAGCAGCCCCGTACCCTGGCCGCAGGGTGATGAGATGACCAAAACACCAGGCTCTCTGCTGGCCATGCTCCTTGGCCCGCATTGAAGCAGGCAGCAGCCGGAAAAGGCCTGTTCAGGCCTGCCACATCCGGAAGTCGGCCAGTCACCGGTGGAGGCACGGTCCGGCCTGCCACCCCTTGCGCCTGGCCACTCACCGGAGGAGGCCCGGTCCGGCCTGCCATCCCTCGCGCTCGGCCACTCACCGGAGGAGGCCCCGTGCGGCCTGCCACCCCTTGCGCTCGGCCACTCACCGGAGGAGACCCGGTCCGGCCTGCCACCCCTTGCACTCGGCCACTCACAGGAGAAGGCCCGGTCCGGCCTGCCACCCCTTGCGCTCGGCCACTCACCGGAGGAGGCCCGGTCCGGCCTGCCACCCCTTGTGCACGGCCAGCCACCGGAGGAGGCCCGGTCCCGCCTGCCACCCTTTGCACTCGGCCAGTCACCGGGGGAGGCCCGGTCCGGCCTGCCACCCCCTGCAGTCGACCCGGTTCAGGAGGAGGCACACCAGGGATTGCGACCTCGGGGAAGTCGCCTGCCCCCATACAGCAGCTGGGGGCATCCCACTGTGGGCTGCCAATGATCCAAGCCATGCACAGGATGGCTCGAGGCAGGTCTCCGCTGGGGGAGGTGGATTGTAGTTGAGCTCCGCCAGAAAAGATGCCTCGATGCGGGAGTCCTCCCTAGCCATGTCCTCGAAGTCCATGAACTTGCGGCGCCGGCGGTATGGCTGGTACCTAGGATGGCACCGATGTATGGCATGAGCCAACTTTTCTGGTTCCGGAGCTCCAGGATCTGCCTGATCGTGCAGCTCTTAAAACCTGCGCAAGAACTCGAGCAAACACACGTATTCGCCTTGCGTCCTGGCACAAAGCTCATCCTTGATCCGGATGACGTAGTCAGGCGGCAAGAACTCTTCCCAAAAACGCTGTACAAAGTCCTGTTTGTTGTGATTGGCCGCCGTCTACGCCTCCAGGTCGCTGCGGAACCTACTAAAGCTACAGGAAACACACGTGTGACCAGAGCACTGTCCGAAATTGCCATTGCCATCTGATAGTCATAGAGTTAATGAAGAAAATCGCAGATTTCTTTTCGGCGTATCCTTCAAACCTCGGTACGGGCAAATTTAGCTGCAGATGGTTATCGCGATACATGGGAGTAGGCGTTAACGAAACAGGCTCGCTTCCTATTACTTCTCTAAATTGCGCTTTTGACGCAAGTAGCTGGGACAGTAGGCCAATAATTCCGCTTTGAAAATCTGACGGTTCACTTTTGTGGTCTCCTAATTGCTCATGCATAGAACCCGCATGGGTGGGAGGTGGAAATTCAGGTTTCAACTGGGCGCTTGTGCCAGGTAAGTTGAGATTATCCGCAGTCATCATCATCATCATCAGCAGCCTGATTATACCCACTGCAGGGAGAAGGCCTCTCCCATATCTCTCCACTTAACCCGGTTCTGTGCTAGCTGCATCCACTTGACCCCTGCGAACTTCTTAATCTCATCCGCCCGCCTAACTTTCTGCCGCCCCCTGCTACGCTTTCCTTCCCTTGGAATCCAGTTTGTTACCCTCAGCGACCATCTGTTATCCTCTCTTCGCACTACATGTCCTGCCCATGTCCATTTCTTCTTCTTAATTTCCACTAGAATGTCGTTAACTTGAGTTATTTCTCTGACCCACTCTGCACGCTTTCTATCTCTTAATGTTACCCCTACCATTTTTCGTTCCATAGCCCTCTGGGTTGTCCTCAACTTAAGTAGAACTCTCTTGGTTAGCCTCCACGTTTCAGCCCCATAGGTGAGTACAGGCAAGATGCAACTGTTGTATACTTTCCTCTTGAGCGATACCGGTAAGCTGCTAGTCATAATCTGCGAGTGCTTGCCAAATGCGCACCATCCCAATCTTATTCTTCTTGTTATTTCCTTTTCATGCTCCGGATCTGCGGTTACTACCTGTCCTAAGTAGACATATTCGCCTACTACTTCCAGTATTTCTCTACCTAATGTAAACTGCTGTTCCTTCCCGAGGCTGTTGAACATTACCTTAGTCTTCTGCATATTGATTTTCAAGCCTACCTTTCTACTTTTTCTGTCTAGGTCATCAATCATTATTTGCAGTTCATCCCCCGAGTTGCTTAGCAAGGCAATGTCATCAGCAAATCGCAGATTACTGAGGTATTCTCCATCTAGCCTTATCCCTAACTGCTCCCATTCCAAGTCTCTGAATACTTCCTCTAAACAAGCTGTGAATAGTACTGGGGAGATTGTGTCTCCTTGCCTAACACCTTTCTTTATGGGAATTTTGTTACTTTCTTTATGCAGAACTATGGTTGCTGTGCAGCCACTATATATATCTTCCAGCACTTTCACGTACGGCTCGTCTACCCCCTGATTTCGCAATGCCTGCATCACCGCCGAGGTTTCAACTGAGTCAAATGCTTTTTTGTAATCAATGAATGCTATGTATAAGGGCTGGTTATATTCCGCGCATTTTTCTATCACCTGATTGATGGTATGGATATGATCGATAGTAGAGTACCGTTTCCGAAACCCTGCTTGATCCTTTGCTTGATTGCAGTCTAAGGTTGTCCTGATTCTATTAGCGATTACCTTAGTAAATACCTTATACGTAACAGACAGTAAGCTGATTGGTCTGTAATTTTTAAGGTCCTTAGATTCCCCTTTCTTGTGAATGAGGATAATGTTTGCATTCTTCCATGCTTCCGGTACCGTCGATGACACCAGGCACTGCGTATACAGGGTGGCCAGTTTTTCTAGGACGATATCCCCCCCGTCCTTCAGCAAATCTGTAGTTATCTGATCCTCTCCAGCTGATTTCCCCCTTTTCATAGTTTCTAGTGCTTTCTTGACCTCGTCCTTCGTCACTGGTGGAACGTCTGACTGTTTTTCCCTACCGCCAATCTCATTACGGTCCTGACTACTTTGGCTACTGTAGAGATCTGTATAGAACTCCTCGGCTACTTTGACTATCTTGTCCATATTAGTGATGACGTCGCCCGCCTTGTCCCTTATCGCATACATCTGGTTTTTGCCTATGCCCAATATCTTCTTTACCGCTTTAAGGCTTCCCCCGTTCTTTACAGCATGCTCAATTTTCTCCATGTTATACTTCCTTATATCGGCCACCTTGCGCTTATTGATTAGCTTTGATATCTCGGCCAATTCGATCTGGTCTGTTGGATTGGAAGCTTTCATACTCTGCCGTTTCTTAATCAAATCTTTCGTCTCCTTAGACAGCTTACCGGTATCCTCTCTGACTATCCTACCGCCTACTTCTACCGCGCACTCGGTAATGATATCTCTGAAATTATTGTTCCTTGCCTCTAGGGTAATGTCGCCATCCTCAGTTAGAGCTGAATACCTATTCTGTAGCGAGATCCTGAACTCTTCTGCCCTCCCCCTCACCACTAATTCGTTGATGGGTTTCTTTCTTACTAATATATTGCGTTCCTTCTTCAGATTTAGGCTAATTCGGGACCTCACCATCCTGTGGTCACTGCATCGAACTTTCCCGATTACCTCTACATCCTGCACAATGGCGGGGGTTGAACACATTATGAAGTCGATTTCATTTTTAGTCTCTCCGTTAGGACTTTTCCATGTCCATTTTCGGTTCTTCCGTTTGCTGAAGAAGGTATTCATGATTCGTAAGTTATTGCGCTCTGCAAACTCAACTAGTAACTCCCCCCTGCTATTCCTAGTAGCTATCCGCAGTAGCTACGCATGAAAACATGGAATGTTTTCACGCTCCCCGCGCATTGTCCGGATACAGCGGTTGATGGCCTTTTTCGAATAAGGTGCCTTGGGACGCTTGTAAAATGTAGCGCGGAAAGCGTCTACGGACGTACTTCCAAGAAACAAACAAAAAAAAGCGTGCGAGCTGCCACGCTGAAATGGGGTGCTTAAATGATTTTTCGTCGCGTCTTGTCGATGGCCGGTCAAGAAGTACAGACGCCGTATCCGTATGTATCTGTTCTGCGGGCACCGCTGGTGGATGTGCCGTTTGAACGCGACTTTGTTGTTTTATTGCTGTTTTGGAGATTGAGACTCTCTGCATAGTATTCGAGGGGAATATATTGAACGATTTCCTGGAGCACGCTGTGCTCGAAGTAAACCAGTGCGTCATTGCTCTGTTCAAATTTAGAGAACACACTCCAACTCGTTCCAATAAACGCTTTCCCGATTGGTCATTCAGGTGGTCCTCAAAATTCTTAGTGAACTTATGCAAGAAAGTGTTTGTCACCAAAAAGGAGATTGACAGGATCGGAGCAGTGAGTGTTCGAACCAGGTCAAGACTGAGCGCGCTCCGAGGAATGCGGAACCGCTACGAGTATCGCGACTATCTTTCCAGATTCGCTCCGATCGCACTGGCCGTAGTGTAAAAAGTGTGTAGATAGTATAATAAATCCATTCGCATATTTGTACCGGGAAGAAACGTCCAACCGTGTCATCCTTCTGCAAAATGTTGAACTCAACGAACCACATCTCCACCTAGGACCCGACATTGCAAAAACAGAAGCAGAGAAATCTAACTCATTACAAATATTGCTTTTAGAGGGCTGCCCAGTCTTTTTGCGTGTTTTAACGAACATACCAATTCATGCATGCGCAGCAATGAAAATGTGGCAAACGGTGAAGTCGGCGAAAGAACCCTGTTTTCCATCAAGGGCACTGGACGCCTCGTTAGATATGAAAATAAAGGTCCAGGTCGAAAGAAAAAAATGAAAATTTTATTGTGCCCCAAGCCAACAATGCCAGGGGCCACGACGTCTTGTAGTATAATTACGAATCCGCGTAAAGTTCTCAGGTTAGGTGCCAAGGCATTTCTTAAGGATGTGGACGAAATTTGCCGGGATCGGCTTAGCGTAATTAATACCTGTTGTAAATAACAAGTGGCTAAAACACAGTGATAACAGTCTTTAGAAGATACGACTGTTCTGTAACGTAGTGTGATGTCCTGCGGCAGATATTGTTACGGACGACAAGGAAGAAGAAGCGGGCAGTGGCGCGGGCAGGAGCGCTCGCGCTAGCCCCGCGAACATTCATTAAACATCATCTACCATCGTCATCGGTCATGTTCTGTCTCCTGTCTTCATCGGCTTGCTGCTTCGTAACATTTGGGTGGAGGTGCGGCGTACGGCATCCCTATCCTCGCTTTGGAGCATCGACGCCATCTTCAAGCCGGGACCATCACCGAGGGCCCAAGGACATCGCCGAGCAGCTTCGCCCCAGCCCTTCAAGCCCAGACCTGAACAACTACCACCGCCCAGCCCCCAGCCCGGACCTGAAGACAAGGAGAACAGACATACCGATCAGAACTGAGATGGACCCGAATGACCCGAAGGAACCGATGGACACGAACCCGCAATCCCCGCCCAAGCTGCCCGACCTGCCCTCGAGCCATCGGTCCCATGGACTCTGGTGAGGAATGGTTGACAGCTCCAAGTGAGGCGGATCACCCACGCATCAGACATCGTACCGGCAAGCCGTTCTACTCTTCCTTCTTCCTCTTCTTCAAGTATCCAGACACGCCAATCATCATGCCATAAAATCATTAACATCGCTAAACTTCCTCGTCCACGAACGGGACGATCGCTCGGTGGCCCCGGGTCATGTTACGGACGACAAGGAAGAAGAAGCTGGCAGTGGCGCGGGCAGGAGCGCTCGCGCTAGGTCCGCGAACATTCATTAAACGTCATCTACCATCGCCATCGGTCATGTTCTGTCTCCTGTCTTCATCGGCTTCCGCTTCGTGACAATATGAGTAAATAATCAAATTTCCTGCATTTTTCTACACTTAACCGACAAAAAAGCATTAGCCAGCATAACACTTGGTTAAAACGGTTTAAAGTCAGCATTTTACCATGATATCGTTAAGTACGCCGTTCGACGAATACCCGATGCGGCAATCGTCCGCCGGCGTCTATATGTGGTGAGTGAACAATAACGATCATGGAGCTGGCAGCCGGTAGCTTGCAGCTGACATGGCCGAGCACTAACTGGATATAGGGTTGACTGACATTACGCTTGGCAGGAATTTCTAATTCGGGTCTCTCCTTTCATATGGGAGAATGATATCAGAATCAACCTGCCAAGACCGTTGCATTCACGATACCAATAAGTAAAGCGTTTCTCTCTCTCTCTCTCTAGACGCCACGCAAGCACTTCATACGGCGTGGTTAAAGCGGGATTTATACGTGAAATCAGGCAGGTCCCTTGATCCGTCCTTTTACAAGAAATTTATTTACACAGCTGCGAACACTTCATTTCACTCAGAGTGTGGTCTTTCGTCTAAGCACTCGAGTTCAGTTACATCACATCGCCGCCTTTGTTCAGAGCCACCGCTCCCCTCCAAGTCTTCCTTCCCTTCTCTTCTTTCACTTTTGTCTACGGCCTCCCGAGCTCTGCCGATTCCTTCCACGGCCGCTCCATTGAGCGGCCGTGTTCCATCTTTCCCAGCCTTCCTTTCTTCGTCGCTGTTACCGCAATTGGCCGCGAGCGCAATTCTAGGAAGGCCCTCCCGCTGGCCTGGTCGCCTGTTCTCATTTCGAAGGCCATGCTTTGCTGCTACCAGCATCTTTTTTCTTGCGCTGGCAGTTCGAGAGGTATCAGCCAGCAGACCTCCTCAACAGTTTGAGTGGTTTGAGCCGTTCAGCGGAAGGGCGCGTCTACCATGGCCGGACAGTCTGTTCGCGCGCGCACACACACATCCCCATATGGCAGTCGTCTTTTCCGCTCGTGCTTCCCGCGGCCAGAGCAATGCAACCGTGCACTTGGCGCGGGGGCAGGTAGCTTACGCCATCACTTCATACACTTAAATGCGCAGCTTGAGTGTCCCCCATAATGTTCCAGACTGCCTGACTTTGAACAAGTTGCAGATGTCATCAAGCAATGCCCTGCATTTCAGGTGTTAAAGACACGTCGCATAGCGCCCAAATTTGGCCGTCCTTCATATGTGACAACTGTTGCCGGTATCGACATTCCGGAGGCTGAGGACATCGCTTCTATGGTCAGGAGGATTATACGCGAGGAGCTGGATACTCAGCGGCGACGTACAAATTTAGATGTGCCCTACCACCCGACATCGAGGTCCGTATAGGAACAACGCACGCAATGGTCTGTACAAAATAACGGCCAACCATCTTACAACAACGGCGTGGAGCGGACCCTGCAACCAACATCGCACTCTTATTTTCTGCAGCGTCCAGCCCATCCGGATGAAGTGCCTCGTGGTGGTCCTCGTCGCCCTTCTGTCGCCCCATCTCGGCCTCCAAGGGATCCTGAGGTGAACTACCAGAGCCGCCAGCCACCTGTGTGTAGCGGCTTTGGGGGCAGCGGACATATCTTCCGCTTTTGCCCACGTCGTCAATTTACCCGACCCCCTGTCCAACGAGCATGCGCTTCACGAATGGTGCCCAGTGGGAGCAGCAGCCAACCGCTAACTTCTATCGGCCCTCTTCCCCTCAACGCCATGCACGGAATGACTCCCCTGTGTCAGATCGCAGCATCACTCCCCCACCGCAGCGACAACCCCGTTCGCCATCCCCACGTCGCCGCTGTGTTTCTCCACCGCTGGGAAACTAGGTAGCGCGAACGATGGAGGTACGTTCGCCAGACGGTCAATTTCACGCATACCTCTACCTATCGCCATGCTAAAGAACAAAGTGTCAGTGTGTGTAGACAATGTTAAAATGGATGCTTTTGTTGACACTGGTGCCGCTGTGTCAGTCATGAGTCTTTCATTTAAGAACCGCCTTCGACAGAAAGTTATGTTAGTGTGGGACAAAAACACTACCTATTGTGGAGTTGGGGGTGAAACTTTAGTTAAGGTTAGCCTGTGCTCAGTTTCAGCTGTAATTGGTGACGAGTGCTATAGGACAGAATTCGTTGTATTGAGACGTGCCACGCATGACGTTATCTTGGGTGTTGACTTTTTTCGCGAGTCTGGTGTGACTTAAACTTTAGTACCGGTGAAATTTGTTTGCAGCCGAACATTATCCCCGCATTAGTAGATAACACGTCTCAGAGTCATCAAGGAGTTCTCGCCTTGAAGGAAGATGTGCTGCTGCCTGCGATGACGGCGACGTTTCACCCCGTGAAGTCATCTGAATCCTTCATGGGTAAACATAACATTCAATAGTCTTCGAGACAGATGTCTCGAATGGAGCGAAAAAATATATTTTGGTGCCACGCTCCGTCGCGAAGGCGGAGGATGGTCGGCCATACCTTTGGGGTGGCCGACCGCTTTTGTAACATCAGATGGTTTATACGAATTTAATGTAATGCCCTTTGGATTATGCAACGCTCCCGCGACGTTCGAGCGATTTATGGACACTATCCATCGTGGCCTCAAATGGGAAACATGCATGTGTTACCTTGATGATGTTATCATTTTTGGAAAGACTTTCCAAGAGCACAATGAGAGGCTCCATAAAGTTCTTGAATGCATTGGCAAAGCGGGCCTCATTTTGAATTCGAGGAAGTGCCATTTTGGAGAGCGACAAACTTTAGTTCTTGGGTTCCTCGTCAAGGAGGATGGTATCAGGCCGGATCCGCAGATTTCTGCAGTACGCGACTTCGAAACTCCACGCACCCTGAAAAGCCTTCGGAGCTTTCTTGGCCTCTCTTCTTATTTTCGTCGCGTCATTGCTGGTTTTGCACAATTTGCCCACCCCCTTACTTCTCTAGTGCATAAGGATTCGCAATTTGTGTGGACCCCAGAGTGCGAATCCTCTTTCAATCGGCTCTAGTCTGCTCTAAATTCAGCACCAGTGCTGCGCCACTTCGACCCTTCTGCTGTGACTGCGGTCCACACTGACGCCAGTGGTGTCGGTTTTCTGGTGGTGCTTGTGCAGCTGCATAGTGGGGCTGAACACGTTGTTGCGTATGCCAGCCGCACGTTGACAAAATGTGAACGTAACTACACAGTTACCGAATTGGAGTGCCTCGCAGGTGTGTTCGCCGTGCACAAGTTCCGACTATACCTAAATGGACGCTACTTCACCATAGTTACTGACCACCATTCGCTATGCTGGCTCATCGGACTTCGCGATCCATCTGATCGTCTGGCGCGTTGGTCATTACGCCTGCAAGAATACAACTTTGGTGTCGCGTACAAGAGTGGACGGCATCACAATGATGCAGACTGCTTCTCACGGCACCCATTCCCAACTTCCATTAACGATGAAGACGGCTTCGACGCGTGTTTAGCTCAATCGCGTCGACGTTTCCTAGTATGGCGACCTTTACGCGAGAACAACGCAACGACCGGTCACTAGAGCCTCTTATACAAGAGGCAGAAGGAAGAGCAGAGTCAACGCAGTTTACTATCGAAGATGGGGTTTTGTTCAAGAAGAACTACTCAGTTGACGGTGCAGCCCCTCTTTTGGTTCTCCCATAAATTCTCCGTGCACAAGTATTGCATGCCATGCACGATGATATTACCTCTGGACATCTGGGCGTCTGTCGTACCCTGCACCGAATTCGCGAGCCTTTTTATTGGTTACAAATTTATAGGACCACCAAGCAATACGTTGCGACATGTGAAAAATGCCAACGACTTAAGGCACGCACCACCACGCTGGACGGACCTTTACAACCCGTCAAGCCACCTACCTCACCTTTTGAAAAGTTTGGAATTGACCTGCTGGGTCCTTTTTCAAAGACTGTGGAGGGCTGCCGTTGGGTTATCGTCTGCGTTGACTATCTTACCAGATACGCGGAGACCGCTGCTCTCGCTACCGCAAAAGCTGATGATGTTTCGTCGTTTTTTTGTATTCCGATATTCTTCGCCACGGCGCACACCGTGTTATTATAAGTGATCGTGGCCGGCAATTCACTGCTGATATCTTTGAAGAAATGCTCCGACTTTGTGGTTCACACTACCAACACTCGACACCGTATCATCCGCAGATCATCGGTCTCACTGAGCGCACCAACCGCACCTTGACAACCTTGCTGTCCATGTAGGTCTCGTCTGACCGTCGCAACTGGGATTCAGTGCTACCGTATGCGACGTACGCTTACAACACTGCAAATCATGAGGTTACCGGCTATTCTCCTTTCTATTTACTATATGCAAGAACTCTCCACGTTTTCTTAGACACCATCTTCCCGTTTTTCCCCAACAACGATGCGTCTGTTTCCCAGATACTATGCCGTGCCGAATAAGCCCGTCGTATAGCCCACTTACGCACACTGGCTTCTCAAAACTGCTCGAAAGAACACTACGATCTGCATCATCGTGCAGTTGGTTACTACCCTGGAGACTACGTCTGGCTTTGGACCCCTATTCGCAAGCGAGGATTATATTAAAAAGTTCCTCTGCAAGTACGATGGCCCCTTCGTAGTGTTGGACCAACTGAATGACGTGAATTACGTTATTGCCAAAATCACGACGGATAACCGCCGATCCCGCAAGACAAAAGCTGTTCACGTGGCTCGCATGAAACGCTGCCATCTTCGATCTATCTAATTTTCTCGAGGACGAGAATCGTTTGCCCGGGGCGAATTGTTACGCCGCGTAGCGGCGCACTGATATGCAGAAAGAGGAGCAGAAGAAGAAGCGGAGGAATCGAGGCGCGCGCATGCTGCTCCGGGTTTTTCTGAGGTGTGCGCGTCCCTTCACCTGCATTAAAACCAGTTTATCCGTTACAATATGTTTCACAGGTGTTTCAGTTTACGTTGTAAGCCCCGATTATGTCCAGGAATGCCAAGTACGAAGGTATATTTTTTCCTCTTGATATTTCGATGCGTTTTGGTAAGCACGAACAGGCTGTCATCTTAGCGCTTACGATTTTTAAAGCCGCTCTGAAGTTCTCCGAGTATATTATTATTTTGTACCCTTGAGTGACTGCATCTTTAATTTCACCGCCTACATGGCCAACCTCTATATAACAGATATTATGGTAATCGGCCTGTAGCAATAAATTAAATTCTGTTTACCCTGCCGCCAGCTGTCTGGAACTTTTTTATTCATTATGACTGTTTTCAAATATTTTGACAACGTTTCCTTACTTCTTGGACCAAGTTCATTAATCAGCTTGATTGGAAATTTATCTATTCCTGTGAATGTGCTTTTGGGAATGTTTTTTCGGCTTTTTCCAGTTCATTTCAGTCAGTTCTAAGTTGCTTTGTATTGGCTATCTTGTGTTGCTTCCTGAATTACGGAGAATAAACTATCGTCGCTCTTAAATGACTGGGCTATAACTAGAGTAATATAGTTCACAGCATTGGCTCCCTGTAAACAATTTCCCTCAATATTTTGAATCCGGTCCTGCCTTCTTTGATTCTTTTTACCAAGCTAGCTTTTATGGTTCCAGAATTTTCTTGGTCCACCTCCAGTGGCAACTTGTATTTTAGCCATCCAGCGATCGGTGGACTGCTTTATTTTACTTTGGACGAGGGCCTGTACATCGCTTTTTTGGTTGATACAATTCCCACTGTTGGTCTATTTCCTCCTGAGATGCCTGTTATTTCTTTGCCTCTCTGCGTTCCCTTTAAGCTTCAAGTCGTTGTTCAATGGCTTCCTTGATATCCTTATTCCACCAGCTCCGTGGTTTCCTCTTTCCATTCCAGCGGTCTGCTACTTTAACCTCCTTATTTTACTCCTTATGAGTAGTTCTACTTGTTCTTAATCTCAGTCTTACATATGGCTTTTCTCTATTGCTTTCTCTATGTCTGCTGCTATCTGCGCTATTCAGTCGTCGTTTAAATTTGCGTTTACTTTTTGTATAAGTTTCATTTCTCTTTTCATCAAAGGCCCCATCTGCAAACTAATACTTTTGTGATCACTACCCAGACTACACTCCCCTTCTTCGTCTATTTCCATTTTTGCGAGCTTTCTATAAATTATCGGCGAAATTACACAGTAGTCAATGGTCGTCTGCTAGTTCCGGAATTCGCACGTGATTTATTCCTCCCATTTTGTTTCTCTAACTATACCTAGCTTCTAGGTTCTATACACAGGTTGTGTCGCTAACAGAAATCTAGCCTCATCTTCCCGTTAGAATCCGTGTATCCATCCAGATCGTCGATGTGGCCGTTCATCTCCCCCAGTAGAATAATATCGACCCCGTCTGCAAACTAGCTTCTATCGTCACTGAGGCTTTCATCGAGATCCTTGTTTTCCTGCCGAAATTGGTGTCCTGCTTCTAAATAAACTAAACCTAGCCATGTCCTTATGCCGGCAATTATTCCTGATACCCTGAAGGGTTCTTTGCAACATGATTTCATTTTTTGACATTTTTTTGCTTGGTGTATCAACATACCTACCCCTCCTCGTTCTGTTGCAGCCTTCCCAGACGTAGCATTCTATAAAGGACGGATCTTCTAGATCCCTAAGATAAGTCTCGCATAGAGCGTACACACCTACTTCGTCGCCCTCCAACTGGTGTTCTCTCTCTATAAATTTTGATCTCTTTCTCCCATTGCATTTTATGTAGGTGATCCCAGTGCTAAATCTCTTTTTTGTACTTTTTCTTTATCCCCTTTTCGCCTATTTGTTGGGCTCATTCTCCGTTATTACGCTTTCTTCTGTTTCTCTTACCAACAACCCCTACGCCCGGAGCCCTCGTGGACCACCTAAAGCTACAGCCCTGCCTGCAGGTGCCAGCCGATCTCTGCTGGCGCCCTTCTATTAAAATGGATGCCATCTCGCTGAAACGACCTGCCAAAACCTGCTTTATGCACCTCCTTGTTTACCTCAACTACTTCAAAACGCTTCTCCAATTTTAACGCTCCTATTTGACGACTAACTGTCACCACGTCCTTTTCAAGTTTTCCGTTCGTTTCTAGCACCTTCGGATCTGTGCATACAACGATCTGCGCTTGCTGTGCTATCACCCTGATACTGTCTACTCCCTGAGTTAAATTTTCTACCACTCCTGCGGCGTCACCTTTTAGGACATCGTTCAGCCCTGCGGCTACTATCACCACTCTTCAAGAAATGCTTCGGCGCGGCAGACAAGGACAAGACGTAGAAAACACCACAGGGCGCCAACTGATTTTATTGAAACCCGGGTCAACAAGTATATTGTAGCGTAGATACACGCACACACAGTGTAGATATATTTACAGATATTTATAAAGGGGTAGCTGATCGCAGCACAGACGAACAACTTCAGGCCAGCCGCGCCCAGGACGAACCACCCACGTTTCATTGTCCTCGCGTACCACACATTCCATACCCGAGCACAGCACTTTGCTTCAGCCGTTGTCCCTTGACATAACTCCCGGCGTGGAAAGCACTGTTCCTGTCCTAAATAGAAGACGGATCAGGTGCATAGTACGGCTTGAGGCAAAAGTACAATAAAAACGTCGGCCGTAGGGCAGGTGGATGAAGTCGGAGAATAGGGGGCAACCTCATATGTCACGTCGGCCACCTGACGGAGCATTGAGCGATGCCGGCGGTCGTGAACAGACTTCTGGTAGGTCTTGGGGGCGATAAGATGGTCGCGGGCGATTTCGTGGGCCATAGTTGCTTGGGCGATGGCGTCACGTGCGTACTCCGTGGTCGAGTCCAAAGATGGCAGCAGCAGTGTTTCAAATGGCAGTGCAGCAAGTCGAAGAAGATAGAAAGGCGAATAGCCTGTGGTGTCATGCCGCGACGAATTATACGCAAATGATACATAGGGCAATGCAATATACAAACCACGATGGTCGGGTGTGACGTACATAGATAGCATGCCAGTGGGGGTCCTGTTCAGCCGCTCGGTGCGCTGTAGTCAGTTTATTCTGCGTAGGATAGGACCTGAGTATGTCGTCAACTACCCGGGAAGAAAAGTAGCGGCCGCAGTCCGTCAGCAATTGGCATGGAGCACTGTTGTGAAGGATGACATTTTGTACCGTAAATCGGCGACATAGGTGGCGCAACTGGTTGGAAATGCACACGCGATAACGTATCGAGTGGCATAGTCAGTCGCAACAGCGATCCAGCGGTTTCCGCGACTAGACGTTGGAAAACGTCCGAGGATGTGTAGTCCAACACGATGCAAGGATTCCAGGGGTACGTCGACAGGCTGCAGTAGACCGGCTGGCAATGTGGATGGGCGCTTCCTGCGTTGATAGAGGTCGCAGCTGGCAACGTAACGCCTAGCACTACGATATAGACCAGGCCAAAAGAAGCGGGGTTGGACCCGATCGTACTTTCGTGAGACAACGAGGTGACCCGCGGAGGGCAGGTCATGTAGTTTCCTGAGGACAGATGAGCGGAGATGCTGGGAAACTACGAGCAGGAGCGGCGGTCCATCAGGGTGAAGGTTACGGAGGTATAGGATGTCATCGTGAAGAATATGAGTTGAAGTGTAGGGTCTGAGGTGGCAGCGCTGAGGCGATAGATTAGTAAACGCAAAGAGGAGTATTGCCGCTGCTCGTTGTGGATGTAAGCTGATCAGAGATAGCAAACAAGCAAGGGCCGAGGTCATTGTTAGAGGATCTGGCGGTTCCATAGGGTGACGAGACAGGCAGTCAGTGTCTTGATGTAGATGCTCTGACTAGTACACAACGATGTAAGTCTGGTCTTGGAGACGCAACGCCCAAAGACCAAGTCGGCTTGTAGGGTCCTTCAGTGAGCAATTGATTTACCAATGCCATAAACAAACCAACACGGCTTTAGACAGTGACGGTAATTGATGTCTTCATTAGTAATTCTCCAGTAGACTGTCTTCACCCAGGAGTCAATAATGGCCAGGTAAGTGATCACTTACAGGCCTCCATTGGAAACTGACCCTGGCAGCGTTTAATGCTAGAACCCTAGCTAGTGAAGCTAGTTTAGCAGTGCTGTTAGAGGAACTAGAGGGTGTGAAATGGAATGTCATAGGACTTAATGAGGTTAGGAGGCCGAATGAGGCATATACTGTACTGAACGATGGGCATGTACTGTGTTATCGAGGTTTACCAGAGAAGCGACAACTAGGAGCTGGTGTCCTTGTCAATAAGTATATAGAGGGTAATATAGATGAATTATACAGTATTAATGAGATAGTTGCAGGCATCGTAATTAGGCTTCATAAGCGGTATAAACTGAAGGTTGTACAGGCATATGCACCTACACGTAGTAATGATGACCAGGCAGTTGAAAACTTCTATGAAGATGTAGAATCGGCAATGCGAAAAGTAAAGACGCAGTATACTGTACTAATGGGCGACTTCAATGCCAAGGCAGGGAAAAAACAGGCAGGAGACAAGGCAGTAGGTGACTATGGCATTGGATCTAGGAATAGCAGGGGGAGTTACTAGTTGAGTTTGCAGAGCGCAATAAGTTACGAATCATGAATACCTTCTTCACCAAATGGAAGAACCGGAAATGGACATGGAAAAGTCCTAACGGAGAGACTAAAAATGAAATCGACTTCATAATATCTTCAACCCCCGCCATTATACAAGATGTAGAGGTAATCGGGAAAGTGCGATGCAGTGACCACAGGATGGTGAGGTCCGGAATTAGCCTAAATCTGAAGAAGGAACACAACAGATTAGTAAGAAAGAAACCCATCAACGAATTAGCGGTGAGGGGGAGGGCAGAAGAATTCAGGATCTCGCTACATAATAGGTATTCAGCTCTAACTGAGGATGGCGACATTACCCTAGAGGCAAGAAACAATAATTTCAGAGATATCGTTACTGAGTGCGCGGTAGAAGTAGGCGGTAGAATAGTTAGAGAGGATACCGGTAAGCTGTCTAAGGAGAAAAAAGATTTGGTTAAGAAACGCCAAAGTACGAAAGCTTCCAAACCAACAGACCAGATTGAATTGGCCGAGGTATCAAAGCTAATCAATAAGCGCAAGGTGTCCGATATAAGGAAGTATAACATGGAGAAAATTGAGCATGCTGTAAAGGACGGCGGAAGCTTTAAAGCGGTAAAGAAGAAATTGGGCATAGGCAAAAACCAGATGTATGCGATAAGGGACAAGGCGGGCAACATCATCACTAATATGGAAAAGATAGTCAAAGTAGCCGAGGAGTTCTATACAGATCTCTACAGTAGCCAAAGTAGTCAGGACCGTATTGAGATTGGCGGCAGGGAAAAACAGTCAGACGTTCCACCAGCGACGAAGGATGAGGTCAAGAAAGCACTAGAAAATATGAAAAGGGGGAAATCAGCTGGAGAGGATCAGATAACTACAGATTTGCTGAAGGATGGGGAGGGATATCGTGCTAGAAAAACTGGCCACCCTGTATACGCAGTGCCTGGTGTCATCGACGGTACCGGAACCATGGAAGAATGCAAACATTATCCTCATTCACAAGAAAGGGAACTCTAAGGACCTTACAAATTACAGACCAATCAGCTTACTGTCTGTTACGTATAAGGTATTTACCAAGGTAATCGGTAATAGAATTAGGACAACCTTAGACTGCAATCAAGCAAAGGATCAAGCACGGTTTCGGAAACGGTACTCTACTATCGATCATATCCATACCATCAATCAGGTGACAGAAAAATGCTCGGAATATAACCAGCCCTTATACATAGCATTCATTGATTACGAAAAAGCATTTGACTCAGTTGAAACCTTGGCGGTGATGCAGGCATTGCGAAATCAGGGGGTAGACGAGCCGTACGTGAAAGTGCTGGAAGATATATATAGTGGCTGCACAGCAACTATAGTTCTGCATAAAGAAAGTAACAAAATTTCATAAAGAAAGGTGTTAGGCAAGGAGACACAATCTCCCTAGTACTATTCACAGCTTGTTTAGAGGAAGTATTCAGAGACTTGGAATGGGAGCAATTAGGGATAAGGGTAGATGGAGAATACCTCAGTAATCGGCGATTTGCTGATGACATTGCCTTGCTAAGCAACTCGGTGGATGAACTGCAAATAATGTTTGATGACCTAGACAGGAAAAGTAGAAAGGTAGGCTTGAAAATCAATATGCAGAAGACTAAGGTGTTGTTCAACAGCCTCGGGAAGGAACAGCTGTTTACAATAGGTAGCGAAATACTTGAAGTAGTATGCGAATATGTCTACTTAGGACAGGTAGTAACCGCAGATCCGGACCATGAAAAGGAAATAACAAGAAGAATAAGGTTGAGATGGAGCGCATTTGGCAAGCACTCGCAGATTGTGACTAGCAGCTTACCGGTATCGCTCAAGAGGAAAGTATACAACAGTTGCATCTTGCCTGTACTCACCTATGGGGCTGAAACGTGGAGGCTAATCAAGAGAGTTCTACTTAAGTTGAGGACAACCCAGAGGGCTATGGAACGAAAAATGGTAGGGGTAACATTAAGAGATAGAAAGCGTGCAGAGTGGGTCTGAGAAATAACTCAAGTTACCGACGTTCTAGTAGAAATTAAGAAGAAGAAATGGTCATGGGCAGGACATGTAGTGCGAAGAGAGGATAACCGATGGTCGCTGAGGGTAACAAACTGGATTCCAAGGGAAGGAAAGCGTAGCAGGGGGCGGCAGAAACTTAGGTGGGCGGATGAGAATAAGAAGTTTGCAGGGGTCAAGTGGATGCAGGTAGCACAGAACCGAGTTAAGTGGAGAAATACAGGAGAGGCCTTCGCCCTGCAGGGGGTATAATCAGGCTGATGATGATGATGATGATGATGATGATGAAGTGATCACTTGCCAATATTCACGTTTGTAGACCGCTTATTCCCTTAAAAACAGTGCACGTTTCCTGCCCCACTATATCGGCGTGTAAACGGTGGCACAATAAACTCCTATAGGGAAACACTCGCGGCCGTGAATTGGAATATGCTCAGCGAAGATGAGCCAGTAAATGCTTATAATACGTTTATTACTGCATTTACGTTTATTTATGAACGAAGCTTTCCACTTGTCACTTTCAAAAAACCTTCCCAGGCACGTAAGCCACTTTCAACTGGATGATAATTGAATGCCTTCGCATGATAAAGCGAAAAACAGGTCTTTATAATAGTTTCATCTAAAGCAGAAATCTTTACGATCTAGCGAGTTTTAAGACGTATCGCAACCGAGCAACGTCCATTGTTCGCCAAGCAAAACAAAAATAGATGGAAAAATTATTTATTCCAGCTGTATTAGAAAGGAGTGACCTTGTGTGGAAAACTATAAATGAAGTTTTAAACCGAGGTTGACATGCTGATGGCATGCTGGACATCTTAGTGGGCAAGGAACGACTGAGCGGAAAAAATGTAGCAGATAAATTTAATTAATACTTCGTGTCTCTGGTAGGTGATAATCCTTGCCGCAAAATGTGAGGTGCCTTGACTTTCGGGTTCCTTCCACAGCATACTTGATGTCGACAGATGCCACTGAAATTCAGAATTGCCCGTTGGCTTGGCGCAACAACAGATCACGGGGCATAGATGAGCCTAAATTTCTGCCGGTAAAGTATGTAATCGATATAATTAGCCGCGATATTAATACATATTTAATTGCTGCCGAGAACATGCAGCGTTTTCCGAAGGAATGACGATTTCCAAGGTAACCGTTCTCATCAAACGTGGAGACCAAAATCAACTTTCCAATTATCGTGCAATATCTATTCTGCCCATTTTTGTGAAGTGTTCTGAGGAAATTTTGTAAAGGCGATTGTCGACTTTTTTGTGGTAAATATAACATACTAACGCCTTCTCGCCACGTCTTTAGGAAAACGTTTTCGACAGAGACCGCACTATAACCAAAAAAGAACTAATTTTAGTCCTTTGATTAACAACTTCTTACACTCGGCATTTTTGTTGACTTTTCAAAAGCTTTTGATAGAATCAATCACAAAACAATGTTAGCCAGACTTGAACATTATGTTTTTTGCAGAAAATAGTTTTAAATGATTAGCTCCTACCTTAGTTCCCGTGCGCAGCAAGTAACCATAAATAATAAATTATCAAATTTCAAACGCCTCTCTTGTGGCGTTCAGCAGGGTGGCATTTTGGAACCGTTGCTTTCCCTCCTTTATGTCAGTGACATGGTATGCATAAGTAAGATTCCTAGCTTTGTAATTTACGCTGATGACACAACTCTATTCTTCATAGCCGCGCGCATATGATACCATGAACAGCAAGACATAGCTTGTCTGCAACTTCTTTATGAATGGTCTGAATGCAACTCGCTAATTACAAACACCGAAAAAAACAAGGCTGTACGCTTTACGCCTCGCAATAAGCTGATTTCTCCTCTACCATGTCTACCGCTCTGCCTAAACACTGGTTCATCGCTGATTCGAATAGTACATTCGGTCAAAAGCTTAGGTGTGATTTTTCATGAAAACATTTCATGGGATGAGCACGTCAAAATGGTTGGGACAAAATGTCGAAGGCTGCTAGTGTTTTATCTAGAATGCGATTTTTATTGCCGCAGCGTATTAAAAAGATGTTGTACAATGCACTATTTTCCTCTGTTCCTAATTATTGTTTTTTTGAACGGCTGCATCTTATTCAGGGCAGAATTGTTCGTACTATTAACAAATCTTCGCGATTTGATCCCACTAAACCGATTTTGGGGCAATTGGCATCATACCCATTCCCCAGCTGTAAACAGCATGCTTTTTAGGAGGTAAGAGACTAATATTTTAGAACAATGGTCATTCATGACGCAGCTGTCTCTTTTAAAAGCAAAAGACCAAAATTACTCTACGCGCGTTCGCTTCACATGCACTGTGGCGAAAAGTAGAACAAATTATGGTCGCGAAATGTTGCGCTATACTCTTCCTTATTTGCTAAACAATGCACAAGTAAACTGATGTATGCAAAGCATTATCAATAATGCTACATCACTGTGATTTCGAGTCAGTTGCTTTTTGTGTGTGTATTATTGGTAATTTAAGTGTTGCACGTTCTGCTTTATAACTCTATTCATATACAGCTAGCTGCTATTATTCTATTGTAGACTGTTACTGCATTATGTAAGTAATGCTTGTTTGGGCATTCCGCTGTCAACACTTTGTAGGGTGCGTCGACCTCTGTCAAGCCTTTTTTTTGCTTTTTGTCGGCGCACCCAACAATGTATGGTGTTGAATGAATTGTAATGAATTGAATTGAAGAGAGCCAACAAAGAACGTGGTGGTCAGTCACAACCGCGAAAGGACGGCCAAACAGGGGTTGAAATTTAGACACGGCCTGAACAAGGGCTAGGCATCCGCGCTCTGAAATGGAGTAATTGCGCTTGGCTGTGGAAAGAAGGCGGCTAGCATATGCGATGATATGGCCCTGACTTTGGTGACGTTGGGCGAGCATGGTGCCAATACCATATCCGCTAGCATATGAGCGAACTTCTGTCGGAGCCGACGCGTCGAAATGAGCCAATACAGGTGGTGAAGTGAGCAAGTGAATTGAGTGAAGAAAATGAGTTTTCTTGAGCAGGACCCCATGTATTTGGGGCGTCTTTCTTTAGGAGGTCGGTGAGGGGACGGGCGATGGCAGCAAAGGTTTTGATGAAACGTCGGGAATAGCAGCACAAGCCCACAAAGCTTCGCACATCCGTAGATGATCGAGGTAGAGGGAAGTCTTTGACAGCTTGAAGTTTAGCAGGATCTGGGCGGTCATGAGATCCATCGACAAGATACACAAGGATTGTGAGTTGAAGTCGTCCAAATTGACATTTCGACGAGTTGTCCTGCAACCCTGCTCTACGGAAGACGGAAAGAATGCTAGTAAGTGTTTCGAGCTGCACGCAAAATGCGGAGGAAAAAACTACGACGTCATCGAGGAAACACAAGCATGTAGTCCATTTAAAGGCCCGAAGCAAGGAGTCCATCATTCGCTCGTATGCAGCTGGTGCATTGCAGAGACCAAACGGATTGACTTTAAATTGGTGTAATCCGTCCTGTGTGACGAATGCGGTCTTTTCACGGTCTTTGTCATCTACTGCAATTTGCCAGTAGCCGGATCGGAGGTCGATGGAAGAGAAAAAGTTGGCTCCGTGTAGGCCGTCGAGATCATTCTCGATTATTGGGAGAGGATACACGTTCTTTTTCGTGATGCCATTGATGTGCCGGTAATGAACGCAGAAGCGCCAACACCCGTCCTTGTTTGAACAAGGACAACTCGTGAGGCCCGCGGGCTCGACGAGGGCTCTATGATGTGTTTAGTAAGCATCTTGTCCACCTCCAGCTGAATGATGTTGCGTTCTGTACAAGACACTCTATACGAACGTCTGTGAATAGATGCGGCGTCACCGGCATTCATGCGATGCGTAACCACAAAGGTCCGAGCCAAAGGACGGGTATCGAATTCAAAGATGTCGCGAAAACAGGAAAGAAGACATCTGAGGTCGTGTGTTTCTGCTGGGAAATAGTCAGGAGCAATCATTTTTGTGTATTCGTCAGATGGTGGGACGTCTGACAAGTGGCGGCTCGCTGAGGGGGGTACACAGCCTGTAACAGCTGATACAATGCATTCAGAAGCACTCCATAGCGTGGCGAACGACATTCCTTGGGGAAGCGCCTGAACGTGCGATGCAAAGTTGAGGACCGGAAGGGACACTTGGCATACACAGTGACCACAGTATGCGCAAGGGCAACGTCTCGTGTGGGAGGTACATCAAGGGCTGAGGTAACGATGTACTGCACATCGGGGACTGGTGGAGTCGACGAGAACGATACAAAGGTGACGACTTCGGGATCCAGGTGGAAAACATTTACAGTACATAGGCGCTGCATAACTGATCCGGCGGCTCCTCCGTAAAAGGTAGGTTGAGCTGAGCAACACTTGGGGCAAAATCAATGAGGGTAGAATGTTCAAAAAAGAAAGTCAAGGCTGAGGATTAGGTCATGAGGGCAGTGTTCAAGGGCAGTGAAGAGAACAGAAGTATGACGGCTGGCAATCGACACCCGAGCTGTACACATTCCAATTACAGCAGAAGTACCACCATCAGCGACACGGACAAGACAACAGCTGATCGAGCAGGAGGGAGCATTTTCCTTAGGCGATGGCGGAGACGGACATTCATAACAGAGACGTTCGCTCCCGTGTCGATCAGATTTGTAACAGTGATCCCGTCCACATCGACGCTAAGCATGTTTTGTTGGGCCTGGAGAGTTGGAGGGTTTTCACCGGGTCGGGTCATGAGAGCAGCATCACCGTCAGACGCTGCAGTCATCAGTTTTCCGAACGACATTGAGCATAAGGGTCAGGAGATGCCGTGCGGCGAAATCGGGGCGTCAAAGAACGACGGCGGTAGGGCGGCGACGAACGGTTGGTGGGCACAGTCTGAGCGTCGGAGCTTGAAAATTGCTGTTCAAAGGGCGATGCAGAGCGGCGGGAATATACGTAATCCGTAGCAGCGGTAAGTCGATGGCGGACGAGCTCAACAGTGTCGAGAGATGTCCCCGACTAGGGAGCAGTTAAAGCAGATAGGCCTGTTGTCAGGTGGTCTCCACTCATCTGGGTTGCGGCTGCGGCGACGATAGCACAGATGTCCATGTCCAGAACCAAGTATAGGGAATACACGGCGAGTATCTGGGGAGCTGATGGAGCGTATAGGTTGGGTCCCGAGATTAGCGAACTTTTGCCAGACAACAGTCTGTACAAGGGATACCGTAGGCGCACTGTCCGGTACCGTTAGTGAGAAACTGGAAGGCGGTGCTTCTAGCTCCCGGCGCACAAGTCGTGTCAGGCTGTCGGATATTGGCAGAGGGCCAGGTGGGGATGAGTCCACGCAGGATGACGTCGCAGCCATGTTCGGCAGCCGCGTGAACGGTGGCTTTCCGCTTGTTCAAACCGGCGGCATTCTTTTAGAAATGCGTCAACCGTTCAGCAGTCCTTGTACACGGGCATGTTGAAGGCGCAGTCTACTACTCTCTTTAATATATGACCAGCTTTATCACTCTGACATTGCGATGTAAACATTCATGCCAAAATCTCTTGAATGTATGACACAAACGACTCTGTGGATGATTGTTTCCGGCATGCAAGCTCTTTCTGCGGGACGAGGTGACGTCCGGTTGGCTTACCAAACAAGTCAGAATGTCTCCGCTTGCAGAGGTCTCAACTGGTTAGTTCCTCCTCATGAGTCTCGAACCAAACCCTTGCAGTGCCCGTCAGGTATAAAATGACGTTAGCCAACTTCATGGTCGGATCCCACCTGTTGTGAGCACTAACGCGCTCGTACATAGCGAGCCAGTCCTCCACATCAGCCACTCCATTGAAGGTTCCATGATTACGCGGGTGGCCAACGATGATAGCCGAGGTGGAGGACGCCGATGATGCAGCCCCATCGCTGAGCATGGCTAAAGAGCCGGAAAGTCGAAGACCGCTGCGGAGTTTTGTGCGTGCAGTAGGCTACCCCGCACCTCCAACCAATAATGTAGCGCCGATACACGCACACATAGAGTAGAGATATTTACAAAGGGGTAGCTCACAACAGCACAGACGAACTTCAGTCCAGCGGACAGCACGAACCACCCACACTGCGTTGTCCTTGTGTACCACACATTCTACACGAGAGCACAGCACGCTGTCGTCGTCCCTTAACAATGTGCCTTGCGCCACCAACAATGCAAACGATAAAATACAGTGACGAGATGTACTAGGCATAAAAAGATTAGCATACACGTGTGATGCAAGCGAATATAAGCTGCACCAAATCTATTAATTTTGATAGAAATTTTCATTCATTCTTGAGCAATGTCACAGAGAGATTGCTGACGCATGTGTTTGTCCCCGAACGAAGAATTATTGCTGCTCTAGAAATGTTTTTTTCAAGCTGGTCTTTTCAGCGGCCTAAGATAACTGCACCGCTGAAAAGCGGGAAACAGCTGCATCCTTTGCAGTGCTCACCAGTGCTGTTCTTGAGAGAGTGCTCTCTTAGTCTATAATTTACGCAACTGCTGGTTTGTGCGACATAAAGGTGACCACAGGTGAACGTGATCTTGTAGATCACGCCTACTGCACGTGATATGAAAGGACTTTTGTGTTTTTTGCCGCAGACAATTCTTTCTAATTGCACCCTGCCAACCATCGGGCATAGCTTTGAGAGTTTACAAGGTGCCGTAAAAACCATGCTTGCACCATGTTTTGTAGACACCTTTTTAAGGTTGTGTGAAACGTTGTGGAGGTATGATACAACCTGATATTTCCTTTATTTTAAAGGGTGCTGTGATGTGCCCGCTCTTCCTGGGTGCATCAGCTTGTTCAATAACAATTCGCTGCTCCCACCGTCAGGGACGACTTTTAACCGGCTATGCGAAGACGTTCTGTTTGAGTTGTAAAACTGTGATCTGCGGAATGTTTTGACAGCTTATTTTTGGCCTTTTCAGCACTGCGTTCATTGTCATACCTGGGAAGGTTCCAACTAATACTTGCTTGTCACCCTGTACACATTCATTCCATGATATCTCGACTCCACCTGCTCATGTTGGTATCCCCGGCGATAATCACCTGCGCATTTTCTGTCTCCCTATCTCGACTGCACCTGCTCATGTTGCAATCCCCGGCGATACGCAACTGCGCATTCTATCTCTCCCTCCCAACTGTTGGCTTCTGCTGTGGGTTATCTTTGCCTTTCACTCTCAGATTTTCATTCTTCCTTACTTCTACTTCTTATCCCGACTTCTTAGTAGCTTCTTCTGAATAACTCTGTTGGTTCGGCTCCGCCTGATCTACTTTGCTTTTGCTGTCCATGCCAGTCCTGGTACCAGGCACGTGGCCCGCACTGGAATGCCCATCTTGATTGCTTCCAAGGACAGTGTCGGCCATTTTATTCTTCCTTTTGACGAAGCTGTCCCAGTAGTTTCTGATTTTCTGCCCTTAATACACCTAATTCATTTTCTAAGGCTTACACACGGGACACTAGACTAACCTTTTCTAGTTCAAACCAATCTAGGCGCGCACTCAGCATGCAACACCGACACAAAACGTTAGTGCCTTCCACTGCCTCTACGGAGTCGAAACGAGTTTCCTTGCTATTAACCTGAGCCTCACACTGTGTACACTTAACCTTATTTTGATTGCACATCTTAAGCATATATCAACTTGAAGGCTCCGCCTTCTAGAATACGGGTCCGCGAGCGATGGTCTCGCCCGACGAGTGAAAACCAAGTCTTTCTTAAAAACACCGGTTTATTCCGGATCAACAGAAAAGTATAAAATAGGAAAGAAACAGCATTGGTCAAAACTGCGCTGGAAACATGCCGTCGAAGTGCGCGACAATGGACTATGCAGAATAAAACGGAACATGGGTCAGGGCTTCACCGCGACAACACAAAACACACTGCGGCGCGGATAGGGCGAGTACAAAGCGTTGATTACGGTACAAAAGCATTGCTACTCGCTTGGCCGCACTCACGCTAACACTCCTAAGGCTTTCTTGTAGGCGCCGCTTCCGTCTTTGCTTCGCAGGACTCCGCTCCGTCGTCCGTGTACCTCCCGCCGGCTTGGGACGCTGCCACGCCGCCCTTCTGTGGCCGGCCTCCCGGCGAAAAAGCCTCGAGCCCCGCTTCCGACGCGCTTGTCTACCCTCTGTCTCGCGCCTATAACATGCCGCCCCTGCTCCGGGCAGCTCGCTCATGAGTACTCGCGCTGCCCGGGCGGACACCAACACAAACAGAAAAAAGCGCGCGCGGTTCGGAACGCTAAAAGGGCTGTGGGGCTCCCACAAACTGAACTATTTATACTTTTATACTAAGAGTTCTCAGAATGTACAGACTGCAAAGGAAAGACACAAATACAAATAGCAAACACGCGTTCAAATAAATGCTGCTACTGCCAACAACCTTGAAAGAAGAATAACTATCTAAAAAGCTAATAAGCTAACTAATAGTTAGCGAATGAAAGCCCAAAAACCTAGCTTCCGGCCCGAAAACCAGGCCGCTGAGGCAAAGAGTTAAAATGTATTTTTAGGCTGCACCTAACCTAACTAGTTGCAAACTAAATAAAGTTAAGAGAAAGAACTCATCTATTTGACGCTTTCGGAAGCTCCCGCTGTCGCCAGTTGGTCCGTTTCCGGTTGCCACGTGCAATCGAAGGAGCGATGAAACACGCGTCCGCACTACACGGCTGTCAACTGTCAATCGGATGGATAGATGGATGTATGAATAGATAGATGGAATATAGGAGCGTCTCCTTTAAAACAGGGTGAGAGCAGTTGCTATTGTGCTTGTTTTTTCCTTATATCTTAACTATTATATTAAATTGGTTAATTGCCCTGCCGGGGTGGCGCAGTGGTTACGCCGCTCGACTACTGTGCCCAAGGAAGCGGGATCGAATCCCGGCCTCGACGGCCGCGTTTCGATGGAGGCGAAACGGAGTGGCGTCCGTGTGCTGTGCGATGTCAGTGCAAGTTAAAGGACCCCAGGTGGTCTAAATTTCCGGAGTTCTCCCTTACGGCGTCTCTCATAGCCGGAGTCGCTTTGGGACGTTAAACCCCACAAACCACGCCAACCATAAATACCATCTGTAAGGCCGCAGTGAAAAGCGACTCGCACGTGCAGTCGCGCTGGCGGTCGATCCCCCCCACGCGCCGAGGCAAAGGAGCGAGCGCTGTTTTTTTTTTCCTCCCTGTCCCCCCTTTTCTTGGGCGCGGGCTCGCGGGGCGCGCGGGAGGCCTGGTTGGTTTCATCCTTTTTCTCGAGGCGTCGCCAAGACGCGAACGCAGCCGGGATCAACAGTGGTACACTTCTGCGAACCAGCTTACTGTCAGCAGAGGGCGACAATAGGCGCGACACTTGCCCCCCTCCCCCGAAGTAGGCAATCAGCCCTGCGTTCTCCCGCTGTGCCCGGGACATTCCGAGCGACGGCGACTATACACTGCTCAGGGGCAGTGCCCCTCGCCCCCTTTTCCTCGAACGGGACGGCTGAGTGACCTCGGCGTTTCTTTCACAAAGGCGCAGCTGCAAGGTCGCGTCGCAAACAAGCTGAGGAGTGGAGGCAAAGACAGGCGCCGTGTGAGAGGGTTTGGGGACCGGCGAGTGGAAAGAGTGTGTGTTTTGAATGTTGTATTTTTATTTGAAGTAATTAAGGACCTGGGTCCGAGATTATTCCCAACCCAGGGGGGTTGTGGCATGTTTTTGAATAATTTGATTGGCTGCTTTATTTTCGGGGCGGATCACCGAAGGTGACTTCCTTCGGGCCTTTGTTGATGTTTGTCATCAAAAAGCGGTCCTCGGACCATGTTTGTCAGTTAAGTTTGAGGCTCCGTGCTTAGCACGTATTTACAGTCCCTAGGCTTTAACCGAGATGCTCGGTAGAAAAGTAAGGGCTTGTAGTGACTTCTCTGTGTGAGAGTCTATTTTCTCTTAAGTTGCAGTTGTCTGTGTGACTTGTTACTGTAACTGTTTGCCAATGTAAATAATATTTTTCATCTGTAAATATATATCTCCATTTGACCTTCTTCAATCATCTGGCAATCGTCCACTAGTTCTTCACTGCATTCGAAGCCAGCATAACATCACTGGCGCAGCACGACAGGGTTCCGCAACCAGCGACCACGAGCATCACCCAGAGCACCCAGGCCCTGGGAACTCACTAGGCAACAAGCGTCCGCACGTCCAGCCAGAAGCAGCAAGGTGATCCAGGCCCCCAATCAGAGGCAGCGTTCTGGGGAAGGACTCCGACGAGGCTGCGGCACCAAGGAACGGAGGCCCCAACTGGCGACACCAGCACGGGTAAGCGGGATTTCTTGCGCTTTGTTGAAGTGGCTATGGCTCAAGTGTAAAGTGGCGTATGGTTTTAACACGGAGCATGATGGCGAGCGTAGGCGAGAGAGAGACAGGGGGAAATATAACAGATGACAGCGAGCAGTCGGAGCATGCGACAACTCAGCCGGTAGCAGGAGCGCTACGTGAAGTAGCGGAGATGTCGGTATCCGATGCGGTTGCAATTCGCCGCATGGAAGTAGATTTTGAGCTAGAAAAATTGAAAATTCTTTCACAGGAACGCCTAGAGTTACAGAAACTTGGGCTAGATCCAGCGGTTGCAATGGCGATAGCGGGATGCGGGCAGTCGTCTGTAAGGTCAGATATTGACGATCAGCGTCGAATGGGGCCCGATCCAGTCTCCCAATGCGCAAAAGTCCTTAAGGGACTGAAGCTGCCGTGTGACGCGGACGTGCCGTTATGGTTCGAGGAAGTCGAGAGAATTTTCACGACGTTAAAGGTGCCAAACGAAAGCCGCGTTCACTTAATCATGCCAGCACCAGCTGAGCGTGTCAGGTACCTTCTCCGTAACCTCGGGGACGATGAGTGTGGCAGCTACGAGTCGGTAAAAAGAGCCGTTTTAAAGGAGCTGAAGCTTAACCCCTCAGAATACCTCGAACGCTTTGAGCGCGCGACGAAACGCCGCGATAAAACGTGGGCGCAGTTCACCTCGCGCACTAAGACGTACTTTCAGTACTACCTTCGGTCACGGGACGTAGAAACCAAAGACGACCTGGTATCATTGATCATCGCAGATCGCATAAAGGGTAGCTTGAGCCCTGAGGGCTTAGAGTATGTGCGTCTTCGTGAGGAGGAGAGGTGGATAAAACCGGATGAAATATCCGACGTTCTCCAAACGTTCGAACAGGCTAAAGGCAAGGGGCGCGCAGCGAAACAAATTGTTGTGTATGCGGAAAAACCGAAGGGACCCCCGCAAGCGGCGAACAATGATAGCAAACGGCCAATTCAGTGTTATGAGTGCCGCGCACCTGGCCACCGAGCCAAGGAATGCCCTCGCGCTTCACAAAACGTGCAAAAGAAGGAGAAACGCGCTCGAGCTCTAAAGGTAGCTGTAGCCAACGTAGAGGCATGCGAAACACCGGCGTCAGTAACCTCCCAGACAACCCTAGTAGCAGAGATGAAAACGCCCCAGTAATTCGACGAGGTACGCAAATCGAAGCTACAGCAGGTGGAGATTGAGTGCGCAGGGATACCGGCGACAGCTATAATTGATACCGGTAGCGAGATAACCGTCGTTAGGGAAGGCCTCGTGCCAAGTATATGTCGGGAGCTATCCGGCTCAATAAAGCTAGTTTCGGCTTTTGGGGAGACGGTTAACGCAAAACTGGTCACTCTTGCGGTAAGCATCAGGCGGCCCACCGCACACATAGCAGGGCCCGAGGCAGTAGACATTGTATGCGCGCTTTCGGATAAACTGGCGAGGGAGTGGATTGTTTGCTCTCCCGGGAGGATTGGGAACTGCTTTCGGAGATAGACAGTCGTTACGAGCCACTTGTTATGAATAAGGCCTGCCCTCTGTCTGAAGCAGTTAACGCGTGTGTCACCATGGCGGAGCAGAGCGCAAAGCTGAGCTCTACATCACATGAGGAGCAAGCGGCGGGGCCTGAGGCAAACAAACTAATGAGTGGTGAGCAGATGGTGGCGATGCAACAGCCCTCTGAAGTAGATCTGGTAGAAAGCGAGAAGGAAGATATAATCTCGATCCAGGATGACGCGGACGCAGCCCTAAAACAGCGCCAGGTATTCAGATCCGACCAAGTATCAGACGAAACCTTAAAGAAAGCGTGGGCTGACGCAAAGGCAGGGAAGGCAGGCATGTTTGTTTCAGACGGCTTGTTGTATCACTGGGACTCGATCTCCGGTAGCAATGTGAAGCAGCTTGTTCTCCCCCTTAGCAGGCGTGAAGAGGTACTCTGCCCTGCGCATGAGTCCCTTTGGGGAGGCCATTCGGGGCCGCGGAAGACAAAGACCATAATTAAGTACAGCTTTTTCTGGCCAGGCTTAGAAGGGGACGTAACGCGACACTGCAGGACATGTCACGGCTGTCAAGTCCGCTCAGACAGGCGAATTAAAGATAGGGTTCCCATCACACCTCTCACCAGACCCGACCATCCGTTTCAGGTCGTAAATGTCGATGTAATCGGGCCGCTCGATGTTCCGTCGAGCAGGGGTCATAGGTACGCTCTCTGCCTCGTTGACTTGTGCACGCGGTGGCCGGAGGCAGTCTGTTTGCGATCCCTAACCGCTAGGGCAACATGCGACGCCTTGCTTACGATTTTCAGCCGCACAGGCATACCTGAGGTAGTCTGTTCAGATCAGGGAAAGAACTTCACGGCGCAGCTGACGCGTGAGATGCTAGCAAGACTGGGATTCGCACCGCGTTTTTCGACTCCTGAACATCCGGAGAGCAACGGGACAGTAGAAAGGTGGAACCGCGTTTTGAAGAACATGTTGTTCCATGTTATTGAGAAAGATCCCAAGAACAGGGAAGTCCCCCATGACACTACAGGCGTGGCGCCGTTCCGGCTCTTATTCGGTAGAAATCCTATCGCACCGCTAGCAATTCTCCAGCGAAAATGGACAGGCCAGCAACCCCTCCCGAACACACTCAGGGAAGAACCCGCGAAGTATTTGCGACAGCTACGCGAGCAGCTAGAAGTAGCAGCAGAAGTAGCGGGTTTGACGGCGAGCGCACGTCAGGGAAGTTACGCGCAGGCGTATAACAGGCGCGCACGGAGCAAGACGTTTCTCGTCGGAGACCAGGTATTGCTTTTTAACACAGACCCTAGCAGTAAAATGGCCCCCAAATGGCTCGGTCCATTCGTCGTAACCGCGCAAGAGAGGCAGAACTCGTACAGAATCGACAAGGGAAAAAAGGCTACAGCGATAGTGCATGCGAACTGGCTGCGACCCTACTACGCACGTGTCAGCCATGTCGGAGTAGTTTTCGAGGAAGACGAGGAGTTTGGTGAAATCGAGTACACCCCTCGGTCTGTGCTTGAGAGATGTGGTGGTTGTCTGATAGATGCGGAGAAACTCGCACACCTACCTACTCAGGACCGCCTCGAGATCTTGGAGGTGTTTGCCGCTTACGCTGATTTGTTCAGCGAAACGCCGGGAGTCCCACGAGTTGGGGCACATAAGATAGAGCTGCACGAAAGCCACCAGCTCAAACGCACTTTCCCATATCGCGTGCCGGAGTTATTAAGGAGTGAGGTGAGCCGCCAGGTAAACGAGTTGCTGAGACCTCGGGCTGGTGTATCCGGTGGAAAGCGAGTGCGCCCATCCCGTTGTATGCGTGGGTAAGAAGGATGGATCGGTGCGCAGGTGTGTTGACTATCGCGCTTTAAACTCAGCGACGCGCACGGACGCTTTTTCAATGTCACCCCCTAAAGAGCTCATCATGAGGGTGGGCCGCGCTAGGTATATCACTCTTATCGACTACGACGCGGATACTGGCAGGTGCCGGTAGCTCCGGAGAGCCAACATCTGACCGCTTTCGTAACTCACGAGGGACAATATGCTTGGCGCGTCATGCCGTTCGGGCGAAAGAACGCCGCGGCCACCTTTCAGCGGATAATGAACACCCTCCTCTCGAAACATCAGGCTTATGCGGCCGCATACCTCGATGACATCGCCATTTTCTCTTCCTCGTGGACTGAACACTTGCGGCACTTAGAAATAATTTTTGATTTGTTGCGCGACGCCAAACTTAAAGTGAGCCGGGAAAAGTGTCAGGTCGCACAGGCCCACATTAAGTACCTAGGACACATAGTGGGTGGTGGAACCCATGGGCCCGACCCAGAAAAGATATCGGCCATTCGTGGGCTCGTGCCCCCCGCAACAAAGAGACAGCTACGGAGTCTGCTAGGCTTATGTAGTTACTACCGCGATTACGTTGAAGGATACGGCGAGGTGGCCGCACCACTCACGTCTTTGACGAGGCGAGGTGTACCTAACACGATTCCGTGGAATCAGGAAGCGCAAAACACGCTCGACAGGCTCAAGTCAGCCCTGTGCGAAGCTGCATCGCTGAACACCCCCGACATTAAAAAACCATATTGGCTGTTCACCGACGCGTCCGACGTTGCAGCGGGGGCTTGTTTGGCGCAGATGGGAGACGAGGGACGGGAAAGGCCGATAGCGTTTGCCAGCCACCGATTCACGCCAACGCAGACCCGCTGGTCTACGATCGAGCGGGAAGCATTCGCCATCATCTGGGCACTAAAGAAATTTGATCATTGGGTGTACGGGGCAGAAATTAACGTGATGTCTGACCACAACCCCCTCTCCTATCTCACTACTAGTACGCCTCATGGGGCAAAACTCGCGCGATGGGCGCTGGCCTTACAGCGCTACAATGTGACGGTGACCCACAGGAAAGGGTCAAGCAATGGTAACGCCGACGCGTTAACCCGTGTCCCCAATGTGACTTGGGGCGTAGAGCAAGCACACGCTTGAGCCATGGCCTTTCGACGACGCGTGAATGTTCCGGCGTACCCGGTGCAATGTGTGGTCTGAACGGTGGAGTGCGCGTGAACTTGACGTGAGGACATCCAATTGCTCGCGCGCGGGACTTTCACGAACACTGTCCGGTCCACCGATGCGAATGTGTGATTTGTTCTGTACTATACCCATCTTGTGACGCGAGTTTCATTTGGTGTTTCATTCACGTGCGAAGTGTCTTACATATTTTGTTTTCTTCGCGGGTTGTAGCGGCCTTTGTTGTATTAGGCTGAAATGACCGGATTCCAAGCTCATTTACCCTCTTGGGAGGGGCGTGTAAGGCCGCAGTGAAAAGCGACTCGCACGTGGAGTCGCGCTGGTGGTCGATGCGCTGTTTTTTTTTTTCTCCTCCTTTTCCCCCCTTTTCTTGGGCGCGGGCTCGCGGGGCGCGCGGGAGGCCTGGTTGGTTTCATCCTCTTTCTCGAGGCGTCGCCAAGACGCGAACGCAGCCGGGATCAACAGTGGTACGCTTCTGCGAACCAGCTTACGGTCAGCAGAGGGCGACAATAGGCGCGACACTTGCCCCCCCTCCCCCGAAGTAGGCAATCAGCCCTGCGTTCTCCCGCTGTGCCCGGGACATTCCGAGGGACAGTGCCCCTCGCCCCCTTTTCCTCGAACGGGACGGCTGAGTGACCTCGGCGTTTCTTTCACAAAGGCGCAGCTGCAAGGTCGCGTTGCAAACACGCTGAGGAGTGGAGGCAAAGACAGGCGCCTTGTGAGAGGGTTTGGGGACCGGCGAGTGGAAAGAGTGTGTGTTTTGAATGTTGTATTTTTATTTGAAGTAATTAAGGACCTGGGTCCGAGATTATTCCCAACCCAGGGGGGTTTTGGCATGTTTTTGAATAATTTGATTGGCTGCTTTATTTTCGGGGCGGATCACCGAAGGTGACCGCCTTCGGGCCTTTGTTGTTGTTTGTCATCAAAAAGCGGTCCTCGGACCATGTTTGTCAGTCAAGTTTGAGGCTCCGTGCTTAGCACGTATTTACAGTCCCTAGGCTTTAACCGAGATGCTCGGTAGAAAAGTAAGGTCTTGTGGTGACTTCTCTGTGTGAGAGTCTATTTTGTCTTAAGTTGCAGTTGTCTCTGTGACTTTTTACTGTATCTGTTTGCCAATGTAAATAATATTTTTCATCTGTAAATATTTATCTCCTCCTGACCATCATCAGATCATCGTCTACTGTCGTCGTCTGCTTCTGTACCTGCCGAACAACGAACATAACATCACTCCATCATTCAATATCTTTAATTATTTTACTTTTTTTCTCCTAAGCCACCAATCTTCCAATCGTTTTTTGACAGCTTTCACCACAGGTTAATTCACCCAGCGACTGGTATCTCTACGCCTCAGGGCCTCACATGGCTGTCAACCATCACCTGGATGGATGGATTGAATGTAGGAGCGTCCCCTTTGAAACGGGGTGGTAGCAGTTGCTATGATGCTCATTTGTCCCCTATATCGTAATTAATATTTTAGATTAGTTAACTATACCATCATTCTATTTATTGAATTTTTGTTTCTACATTACTAGCATTATGTCCCTTTTCTGCTTTTAAGCCACCAATCTTCCAATCGTTTTTTGCTAGCTTCCACCGCAGGTTCTTTCACCCGGCCACTGGTATCTCCAAACCCCAGATCTTCCGGAAGATTGACTGCGCCTGCATTATAGTGCTCTAGAAGATTGGGCAGTGTGTCGACCGCGCCGCGAAATGCATGGGAGCGAGGGGCCGCTTTTGCGATGACGGAGGCGCCGCAGCGCAGAGGGCGCCACCAGCAACTGGTGTGTCAGTCGTCCGGGCGCCCGCGTATGCGCGCTGTGCGGCGGGGCGGATGCCGCATAGGCCGGTTAACGGTGCTCAGTACTGTTAGCAATCACCTAATTTATTTTCCATTTTGGCCTTCGGCAACTCCTCGGGGAAGTAACATGACAGGAATTGGCTCCGAAGAAAACAGCTTGGGGAGGGCCGGCGTACGACTCGCACAGCACGCTTCACTCGCCGTACAGCTTACTTTAGCATTCCTAAAGCACCTAATTCACGTTGCAGAAATGTAGTCGTTTTGAAAAGAGGGCAGGGTGGAGGCAGGATGTATGAAGAAGTGAAACATACAGCATGTGCGTTCGAGCGCTGACTAAAACTGATCACAGTAACCCCATTATCAAAACAGTCCAAATGGTATATTCTGTTGTTTTCCACGCCAACTATGCCGACTACAGTACGTCACTGAAGCCACAAAAGAAGTCGGCATTCAGTTGGAATGAATTAAATGTGGACTACCCCGCATAGAGGTAGAGATATACTAAAGTAAGGACATGAAAAACGAACGACACCACGCCGACTGGCTACTGAATAACGGAACACAGTGGGTCAGGAAAGGTGGAAGAAGTGGGAGGTAAAGGTTGCACAGAAAAATAAAAAGAAACGTTTCGTCTACCAGGGAGAGAGAAAGGGGTTGGTGGAAGGCACGCAGCGCCGTGAAAAGAGCGACCGCGAATTGAACAAAGGTTCAGAGAAAGCAGGCAGCTAAAGACGAAGAAAAATGGAGATATATTAAAAACAATAGAAAAAAAGAGGAAACAATCGAGCAAAAGAACCAAATGAAGCCCCGGGAAGAAGAAAGCAGTGCACAAACAGGCTGCAATCGAACGCGTATAAAGATATAAGCATCGAAACTTAAGAGACAATTTGTGAAACTGTACACTAATCTAAGAACACACCATTTTCTTTTCTCTCCATAAGCTGAAACATTGTTGTAACGGGTAGCTTTATAAATACCCAGAGATGTGCGCTATACGTATGACATTTAATCTCAATGCGTTATAGTTTAACAATCACCTAATTGTTCAAGAAAATGTTTCCATTCTAGGGTGCGCAAGTCACCGGTAATATGCAAGTCATTGCCTCCAGAAGACCGCTCTAGTCCTGTTTTATGTACATACAAAATAAAAGAAAAATGAATAGCTTTGAAAAAGAAATAACGACGGAAAATAGAGGACGCAGAGGCTATAGGGGACGCTTAATTCGCTTCCGCTAGATCTGCGAAAGAGAGGTTGTGAGGCCGGCACGGTTTCTCACCACGAACAAAAATAGCGCTATAGGTTCGAAGCTAGGTCGCAATTTACTCAAAAATTTGGCTCGGATGCACGGTCCTTTTCGACCGCTTCGCACTTCAGATTTTGCAAACTTTCTGTAAAATGTGAAGGTTCAAAAAGTTTATCTACTTGGAGCACCAGAAAAGCTCCCACTTGAAGCAATGAAATTTAATGTGTTTTTGCGGCTTCGCTCTTTGCGAAGTAAGCGAATCACGACAAGAGTTCCCAAAGGGAAAATAATTAAATTCCCTTGGAAGTATTTCACGTGTAATATCAACCTTGTTAACAACTATAGTCTGGTTAATACTGCAAAGAGCACCCGCAGCAAGTAACCCGATTATATATAGTCCGGTAAGCAGTAGTTGCAAGTATATCCAGTCGATTACTCATATTTCATACCACACAATCAAAGAATAAACACGCATTATGTCCGCATTTGATTTCAGCATTATATTAATTGCTTGCGTATTAGATGCTCGTCATCGTTTTCGCATTTTTCCGCTTTCTCTCGGTGCGCGCCAAGAACTGCATTATACCTGCCAATTCGACGCGCAGTTATCAGTGCTTTTATTTTTGTTTGTTTGCTCTGTACCATTTGATGCCAGTAAAGCGTCCGCACTCAAGAGCCCACTATGAACGTATTACGTATGCGACAGGTTTAATTTTTCACATTTTATTTGAAGTAATGCCGTAGCTGTACTTGATTTTTTTTTTTTCACCTAAACAGCTGGTTCACCCTTTGGTTAGTGGCAAGCAAACAAATGTCCGTGGTATACGTATATGTTAATCACGAACAAAGAATAAATGCTTGAGTCGCGTATACCTTGTTTATTTTTTTTTTTTGCCGGTAAATACCACAGTGCTTTAAATTAGTACGGTAGTGAATAAATGTGTTTTGCTCGCACACTGTATTTGTCATTTATATAAGCGGTGATTATAGGGCACATAAAGAACACCGATTAAAGAGATATATAACAGATTATTGACGATTTAAGATAAACGTTGTTATGTATTAATAAGCGAAAGCTGCAAAATGTAAGCAGGTGTTCGTAAATAAGGTTTGTAAAAAATAAGTGTTCCTAAAGAGGCCTTACGAAGCACAAGTTTTGATTCGCATGTACACTGTTTTTCTCCGCGTGTTAATAGCGCTCCTCGGCAGTAGCCTTTATTCCCTTACGTGAAAAACGAATGCAAAACACCACGCTTCGTTCCAAACATTAAGTACAAATTGTTCATCTGGACGATTTGTAACTGTCGGCAGGAAGAAATGTTGAGAGTTTCAGATAGCGATTCAAACATCGCGCGCTGCTCCGAAGGACTGCCCAAGCGTGCATGCTGTCTCCAGATAGATGTAAAAGAATGGCAGAGATCAGTTTAAGCACCTGAAATAAGTAGCCTCATTATAAATTATCACACTAATTGCGTAGCGTCTGAAAATCGCTCCAAAGAGAACCGCACCCCTCCTCTGTACCCCCGCTATCCCGCGGCCGCTAAGCGCCGAGCGGCGAACGTGGCACCCCTGTTGCACGTCGCGCCCTCTCGCGGGAGTCGGTTCCTGTCATCGCAAAAGCGGCCCGCTCTCCGGCGCCGGTCGTCACACTGCCCAATATTCTAGAGCACTATACCTGCATTGACCTCCGGAAGGATACCATTATATTAGAGTATAACATGGTCAAATCAAAAGAAGGTAAAGTGTATTCAGTGTGAGGTGCAGGTTAATCTAAAGGAAACACGGTTTGACTCTGTAGGTGAAGCGGAAGGCAGCCACTTTTTGTGTCGCTGTTGCGTACTCAGTGCGCGTCTGGATAGATTTGATCAAGAGAGGGGCAGTTTAATGTCTCGTGAGGATGATTTAGAAAATGAAGTACGTTTGTTAAGAGCGGAAAATCAGAAACGGCTTGGACAGCTTACTCAAAATGAAAAAAAAAGGGGCCGACTTTGTCCTTGGAACCAACGAGGACGAACATTCCAGTGCGGGCCACGTGGCAGGGGCCAGCACTGGCATGGAAGGCATAAGCAAAGTAGGTCAGGCGGATCCGAACCGTCAGAGTTATTTAGAAGCAGCTAAGACGCCGAAAAAAAAGGAAGAAGTAAGGCAGAATGAAAATCCCAGAGATAAGGACACAGATAACCGAAAGCAGGAGCCAACAGTTGGGAGAGGGAGAGAGAAGGCCCAGGTGCTTATCGCCGGAGATTCTAACATGGACAGGTGCGAGCGAGATATCTTGGAACGTGTAAGGGGTGATAAGAGAGTGCTGGTTGGAGCCTTCCCAGGGAGAACAATGACGGCAGTGCTAAAAGAGAGTAAAAATAGGCTGTTGAAGAATTCCGCAGAGCGCAGTATGGTAATAGTAGCCGCGGGGCTAAATGATTTCCTAAATGGTGACGCTGCAGCAGTGGTGGAAAGTTTAGCTAAGGGAGTTAACGAGATCAGGGAGATAGCACAGCAGACGCAGATAGTTGTATGCACAGTACCAGAGGTGCTAGGATTGAACTGAAAGATGGAAAAGGAAGTGGTGACAGTTAATCAGGACATAAGAAAGTTAAGCCTGGAGAAGCGTTTCGAAGTGGTTGAGGTAAACAGGGAGGTACATAAAGCAGGTTTTGGTAGGGCTTTTCAGCGAGATGGCATTCATTTTAACAGAAGGGTGGGAGCAGAGACCGGCTGGCGCCTGGCAGGCAGGGCTGTAGCTTTTTTAGTGGGTCCGCGAGGACTCCGTGCACAGAGGTAGTTAGAAGTGAAGCAGAAGAAAGTGTAATAATGGAAGCTGAGCCCCCAGAAATGGCAAAGAGTTGGTCAAGAAAGAAAAGTACAAAAAAGAAATTTAACACTAGGATCAGCTACATCAACATGCAAGGAGGTAGAAAAAGACCGAAATGGCTAGAGATAGAACAGCAGTTGAAGGATGACAAAATAGGTGTGTACGCTCTTTGCGAGACTCATATAAGGGATCTAGAAGATCCGCCGTTTATAGAAGGCTACGTCTGGGAAGGGTGCAACAGAACGAGAACGGAAAAAAAGGGTGGAGGGGTAGGTATGTTGATACACCAGAGAACAAATTGGCAAAGAATTAAATCATCTTGTAAAGAACATATCTGGGTTTCAGGAACAATTGCCGGCATAAAGACATGGCTAGGGGTAGTTTATTTAGGAAGAGGACATCAATGCAGGCAAGAAAACAGGGATCTTGTTGAATGTCTCAGTGACGATATAAGCCAGTTTGGAAACGGGGCCAATATCATTCTACTGGGTGCATGAACGGCCACATCGACGATCTGGATGGATACACGGATTGTAACGCCAAGCTAATGCTAGATTTCTGTGAGCGACACGATCTAGTTATAGTAAATAGAGAAACAAAATGTGAGGGCCAAATAACGTGGGAATTCCGCAACAGGCAGACGACCGTTGACTATTGTCTAATGTCACAGGAAATTTATAGCAAGGTCACAAAAATGGAAATAGACGAAGAAGGGGAGTGTAGTCTGGGAAGTGATCATAAACGTATTAGTCTGCAGATGGGGCCCTTGATGAAAAGAGAAATGGAACTTAGACAAAACGTAAACGCAAAATTAAACGACGATCAAATAGCGCAGATATCAGCAGACATAGAGGAAGCAATAGAAAAAAGCCCCATGGAAGACTGGAATTATGAACAGGTAGAACTACTGATAAGGAGGAAAATTCAGGAGGTTTAAGTAGCAAACCGCTGGAATGGAAAGAGGAAGCCACGGAGCTGGTGGAATAAAGAAACCAGGGAAGCTATTGAACAACGACCGGCTGCTTCAAGGGAACGCCGAATGGCAAAGAAGGCACAAGTATCTCAGGAGGAAATCGACCAAAAATGGGAATCATATCGACAAAAGAACTTCAAGTGCAGGCCCTCGTCCAAAGTAAAATAAGACAGTCGACCGATCGCTGGATGGCTGACATACACGATGCCTCTAGAGGCGGAGCAAGAAAATTCTGGAACCATATAAGCTAGCTAGGGAAGAATAATCAAAGAAAGCAGGATCGGATTCAAGACAACGCGGGAAATTGTTTGAAGGGAGATAACACAGTGAATTACAATACATCAGTTATAGCCGAGTCATTTAAGAGTGACGATAGGGTAATCTCCGCAAATCAGGAAGCAACACAAGGTAGCAGAATACAAAGCAGCTTAGAACTGACCAATCTAAACTGGAAAAAGGCCGAAAAAAATATTCCTAAAAACACATCTACAGGAATAGATGGAATTCCGATCAAGCTGATTAATGAACTCGGTCCAAAAAGTAAGGAAACGTTGTTAAATGCTCTGGAAACAGTCATAACGAATAAGCAAATTCCGGACAGCTGGCGGCAGAGTAAAATGAATTTGTTCTATAAAGGAAAGGAGATAGGATGCACATAAAATCCTACAGGCCGATTACCATAACATCTGTTATGTACAGGTTAGCCATGCAGGCGGTGAAATTAAAGGTGCAAGCATGGGTATAAAGTAACAAGATACTCGGAGAACTTCAGAACGGCTTTAGAAATGGTAGGCGCTGTTCGTGCTTACCCAATGCATCGAAATATCTAGAGCGGAAAATAGACCTTTGTATTTGGCCTTCCTGGACACAAACGGGGCGTACGACAACGTAAGCAGGGAACTCCTGTGGAACATAATAAAAGAAGAAGGTATCGGTTATGAGATAATAGAGTTCCTACAGGAAATATACCGGAATAACAAAGTAGAAATTACGTGGGAAGGGATAAGAAGTACGGAGGATGTCAAAGTATGCAAAGGATTAAGACAAGGCTGTCCTCTATCACCGGTGCTGTTCATGCTTTATATGATAAACCTGGAACTGAGGAGGCAAGCCAGGTTTTAACCTGTCATATAGAGTAGGTGGAAAGGCGCTAGAGCAGCGCCTCCCCGCTTTGATGTATGCAGACGATATTGTCACGTCTCGGTAGAACACCAAGGAGAACCTAGCGATAGAT
>JAJIZL010029829.1:1781-28319 GCA_023969395.1 Amblyomma maculatum
AAACTAAAGCTTTTCTTTGCGACTGCAGGTCGCCGCTTTCTTTAGTCGCCAGTACTGCTCTCCATTTTTTCAAGGATTTCATTTTCGTGGAGCGATACAATCCGCGAATAAAGTGAACATAGATAAGACTCACTGACTGACGATTTCATGATCGATCAACATCCGAAATAAGGACTAAATTCGCATTACGAGGGTGGCTAAAAATTCGAAAACGAAATAATTTGGAACGAATACCTTTATCTCGAAAGAACTTGGAAAGGATGAGGGCGGAACACATATACACGAAAGGGTGCCTACGTGTTGCATCGTCGTCCCTTTCTGTTGTTTTCGCGTTAAAGGCATTGCTTATTCACTATGAACCAGCTCGCTCAACAAACCTTGGTTATCTTTTCCAGAACTACTTTCAAAGTAGTATAATTCAGAAAGCCCTACCGACTTTCGAGGGTATATGCAGACACATTGTTCCCCTCCAAACTCTGCCGTATTCGCAACTCTAATGAACGACAGGGGGCACTGCGAAGTCTGGCCACACTGGGCAAGATGGCGGCAGTATCGAGGTCTGCGCGCAACTCGTCACTTTAAAATGTATTGCTGTTCCTAGCTTTTGGCGAAATGTAAGGTGTTTTGAGAAGATTGGACTCGTTTGTGATGGTTCACGCTTCATTCTGACATGCCCCAAGTGCCGCAGGGACTATCAGCCCGAAGTTCAGGCGTTGGCGTCGCTGGAGATCCTCAGGAAATTGTGATCTGCCGACGAACGTATTTATGAAATCTGCCGTGGAGAAAAGCGACATGTTACTGCATCGCCGATGCTTCGACGGAACCACGTTGGCACTGCACTGTGTTTACCTATTACTACAGGTAAGGACCTCTACGATTTCGCAATTATTCAGCGTGAATGGAAAGACACCACGCTCATCTTACGAGCCTCCGGTCGTCGAGCTTGTTGCCGCTCGTTGTTTTCCCAGTCAGCGGTATGTTTTCGTTTCCAAGAATAATATATGAAGCTATTAGTGACGAGAAGGGTCATCACGATTTTAAACGAATTTCGTTTTTGATGAGATTTAGCTTGTGCACGATAGTGCAGTTTAAATTACCAGTGCATTTCACTGAACTAGTGCAACAATTCTTTCGTGATTGATGGTGCCGCTTGCATTGCTAGGTGTCAATTTGAGGACGCAGGTGTCTTGCGTTTGCGTGTTATGTCGCTACGCCGACTGTCTGTGTGGCGTGCACGTGTGCATTTGCTTTCCTCGAGAGTGCGAGCGTGATAAGTGATGCCTTCGAAAAGCGTGCGTGCTGCATCACCTCTTTCGCGTGTGTATTTATATCTAGGTTACCGGATATTATAAACTTGTTCTCTAGCGAGGACCTCAGAAATTTTCGCTCCTTCAGGCACGGGATCGAGAAGCTTGTTAGTATAAATTCCGTATTGTGTCGTATTCACACGCTGCTCGGCCCGCCTGACTTGTGTCTGCCTGTCGATGATGTACTTCCAACCCAGTTACAAGGTTAAAAGAAATAGTTGCTAAGAAAGTTGTTAAAAGGGCAGACAGGCAACTAAACCATAAAACTATGCTTTCTGTTGGCCTGCATGATAAGTCACCCTCAATTTCGTCTTGCTCCTTTGATGCTTGAACCAGTAAAGTGATCCAACAATTGAAGTGAAAGTGAATATATTATGGCAACTTTGGTTCCCCTACTATGCACTCTACACTGTAGTTACCAGCTGTTGCAAGGCACACGCCCTGGATGTGTGTGCCTTTCTCATTCGGGTGCCTAAAGCGGTGTGCCTAAATCATTCGGACCATAACATGTTTTACATGGTATCTCACCCATTACTTTGCCACTGGCCTGGTTGAAGGTTAAGGGAGCATGGCACCGCTTGTGTAGGATGGTAGCAAGAGTTTTTTTCTATAACACCAGCTTCTGAGCTTGGACCTTTTCTGGTTACATGATATATAACTGGTTCTCTATAGGCTGCAAGTACTACTAGGAAGATATTTCAGGAGAGAAAAAAGTTCTGCTTGAGGAAGAATATGCTTCTACGCATTTTCGGGGCTAATAACTCGAGCATGGTATAAGAAGAGCGACTTGTCCTTCTTTTAATAAGGTAGATCTTTTTACTATACTGTGAAACAGCATATGATTGTTATTTTAATCTGTGGTTTTAAACATGTTTCTTAAGATGTTACGTATCTTTGGCAAAGGAATTGGGCAATTTTTTTTCCAATTTTAGTTGCCGACGCCTTTGTGAAGTTATTTTATTTGTACTCAGTTTGCAGAGGCTTTCTTTACCATATTTTTATGTTTATACAATTTCTATGAACCATAGTGCTCGTTTCATTTACTGCTAGTATTTTTCATTGTTCTAATTGTGTTTTTTTAACAACGCAGCTGAAAAGGCCTGCCATCCACATCAACCTATTGCGCTGAAGAGGACCGGCGAATGCCTGTATGTGGAACATGCAATGCAGAGGGTGACAAGAAAAGTCGAGTCAATGACACTGAACATTGACTCAGATATTAAAAGGATTGTATCACTGCAATTATCGCACATACCATCTTTACCAGGCAACAAGGCTTGCTTCTCAGCCACTTTGTGTATGCCAAATAATACCCCCAAAGACTAGAACACCTTATAATTTGAGGAAAAGGGTAATCTTTACTTTGTAGAAGTCTAGAGATGGAAGGTAGCATAGTGCTGTATTGCATGACTAAGAAATAAAATTTGATGCTTTGTCAATTTTTACAAACTATGCATCTGTGCAAACACATTTCATGAAAAATTCTCATCAGACATTTATCCATTGCTTACTCGAATCTTAAAATTAAACCTGTCTGTGCTCTAGCCACGATTGCTTGAATGCCAAAAGAAAATTTTGTAGTACGCACTGAGTTGTCTGAGTTGTGATACACAAGATAGGCATCACGTCATTCCAGTTTTCTATCACTGGGCGCTTTGTGCCCATGAAGCTGGTAAATTGAATTCAATTATGGAGCACTTGAATGGTAGGTGGGCGACACAACTTGCCTGAACCCATCTAAAATAGTGGACTTAGTCTTTTCCAGTTATGATTATTGTATATTGTGAATCTATGCTATGATGGTGCTGCATTCTAGGCACCTAAAGACTTGTTTGTAAAAGAGTACTAAGCAAAATTCATCACAGTTTCTTCACAAAGGCTGTCGAGCATCCCTAGTCGACGCTGGGAGGAGGTGAAAATATTTATTTGGGCACCGGATCTTCAGTAAGGTAGTTCACAAACTGTTAGACTGCCAAACTAGTCTCTCTGGAGCTCAGTAGTGTGCTTATCCATGATGGCAAATACTTCACAACGTTGTAAATAAAGCCCCACTTCGCATAAAGTTTCAATCTGTAGGACATGCAGTAAAAATTTTTCAATTAAACATTTTCTGGTACCTCACGTACCCACACATTCTAGCTTATGGTCTTAAGCTTGGTTTCTTAACTTAAAAATGTTTATGAAGACCAGCAGGCTTCATGCGTTTTTATACAAGGCCATCAGTTTATTGCCAACCTCTTCTGCATTTCATGTATCGTTCAGATAATTAGCTCAATTCCATCAAACCTTCTGTTGTTGGCTTTGATAAGCCCAGCAAAGGTTCGCTTGATTGAAATTCTTACACTGTACTTTGTCCTCTTGACATTTCATTGTGCTTTGGTTTTCACGAGTATCGCATGGCTATGCGAAACAGAGTGGTGTCCGTGTGCTGTGCGATGTCAGTGCATGTTAAAGAACCCCAGGTGGTCGAAATGTCCGGAGTCCTCTACTTCGGCATCTCTCATAGCCTTAGTCGCTTTGGGACATTAAACCCCACAATCTTATCGCATGGCTACTGCTGATGGAGATTGGTGTTCATTTGTAAACCAATACTTTGGTGGGTGCAGTAATATATTTCCAGCTAATATGTTATTGTTGTGCAGTAGTGATTCTGCAGGTCTGCATTCACATACAGATGCACGCCTCCATTACCCGCCTAGGCAACTTCCTCTACTATGGGCAAATCCCCCCCCCCATTTTGGAAAGGTGTTCAGCCACCCATGCCGCTGCATGAACTAACATGGGTGACATTCAGGAATACGTAACAGCACTTTGTAACAATACAACCGAGTGCCATGGAAAATGCGCATTCTCCTTACCTTCTCTGATGAGGCGACAGAGTGCCTGAGGAAGCAGCTGAAACATCACTCTGGCATAGTAAAAAGCATGGGAACTAGAATCTTCCATCCTTTCCTGCTCCGAGCCCTCAATCGCCTTGGCATAGAGGCTTTGCAGCCCTTTTTATGTTGTTCTTGGCAGAATACAATCATAAATGGCACGTGGAAGCACATCAGTGGAAAAAATCAGTGGACCTGGGATTCGCATGTTCAGGTGTTAATAAGCTATCATCAGTGACATGTACAATTTCTATTTGCCATACTTTTCTTCCCTCTAAAATAAAACTTCAGATATATAAGGCATTATTCGTCTCGTGTATGAATTATTGTTCTTTTGTTTGGCTCACAACTACTAAAACAAACATGGAGAAAACTTATCTCCTTCAAAAGAAAACCATTCGTCATATAGCAAATCTTGGTTACTTAGCCCATACTCGACAAGCTCTCCAGGCATATAATGTAGAAAGGATTCAAAATATGTATGAATTTTGAGTTCTGTTGCTATAATATTTTCCTTCCAGCTTCAAAACTAGGATTAAAGATGCCACCCTGCTGAAAGAAAATAGACATCTAGTGAACCACGTAACACAGACAAGTGGCTGGTACCATTGTTTTGCACGGACTGTAGGCTGCAGACATTAGAATATACTCTTCCCTCAATTGTAAATAAATTAAAAGACGTAAATCAGTCCACTAAAGCTGCACTGCAGCCGTGTCTTGTTGTTATGTAACCCTATGGTATCTTCCACAGTTATAAAGTTCCCTCTTATTTTCATTCATGGCCTCTGTTATCATTTCACACTTATAGTGTTGTTAAAGTATGCACTATCTGCAGTCATTTTTTTTCAGTGATTCTGTGAATATATCCTGCTAGTTTGTTTTGCTTGCAGAACTGATATGTAGATGCTGTTGTGATATACCTATGTTTCCATTGCATTACTTACATTAGTGATCCGGTTAGCTGCATTTAAAACATACAAAAAATGTATTTGCTTCTTGTATTTGTATGTATATTATTTTATTGTATGCAGCCTGCTTTATAACGGCTGCGTGGGTCTCGTCAAGCTGTTTACTCGCAGCTTTTAGCCCAGGCAGCCGACCAGAACATTCTGGGAAATAAAATTGGAACTGAATTTGACTAGCAACACGTGTGTCTATGGGGCGACAGGGTGCAGGAGGCAAGTGGGAAGACAGCCTCCCGATAGGAGAGGGTTCTATACCTTACCGTAGAAAGTGCTACTGTATTCGTTTATGATGTACAGTTAATATAGTGGGGCCCTGGGTAGGGCCAGACTAGCAATACTAATTGACTTGTAAGCCCGGCCACTGGAAATTACTGCCCTTATTGCTTTGTTAACCAAGTGATTGAAGAAAGGGTAGTTCACTCCATTCTAAGCTTGGACTCTATGCTTACTCATGCAACATGGTTAGGTTGTAACCATTTAGGTGCTTAGGTGCTAACCATTTAAGTAGCAGAAAGTAGTTCTTGTTAATTCATCTTTGATCCTCCCAGTCTTAATCTGAATATATATTATGCTCTAAATATATGCTCTGCTACCATCATCTTCGAGCATGCCTCCTGGTCTTTCATGTCGAACTACAGGACTGATATGTATTCTGGTGTTTGTTGAAGATAACATCTTTGGCACTGAATGGCACCGTGCTCCTTGCCAAAAGTGAGGACAGGGCCACTTTATGTGTTTGTCATAGCTGTTCAAAGATCAGGACACAGAATAACAGTGCAACTGTCATGGAGAAAATTAGTTTATCATTCCCTGGTTTGTAATAAAAATATTTCATGTATATTGTCTTGAGTGTGCGTTCTCATGAGAAAACAACACAGTTCCTGCTCACTGCAAGCTGATCGCAGCAATGACGGAGTTGGAGCAGGAAAACACTGCTCTAAAAATTAAACATTGATGGATAATACTCATGTGTCAACCCCAAGTGAAAGCATGAAGTGTGGCTTCAGTGACAGTGGAAACACTATGTTCCGGCCAAGGGCTGTGCTGATTATGTTTTCTATATGTGGTAAGTAGTTTTGCCTTTCATATAAGCTGCACGGTAGAGCGACTAATAATGTGTACTTATGCTTTATGGTACATAGCTGCCATATCTCATGTTCTTTCTTTACCTGATGCTCATTTATAGTTTCACACAACTCGAACAATGCTACACTTGCTACTGTTGCCTACATAGCTTCCAAAGATGCAAACTAGAAAAGTGGGAATGGTGCAGAAAGCAATACGTTTCAAGAGAACTATGTCGAGCGCAGACAGTCATGTACAGTATGTCGCTACTATTTAGACATTGATGCAATAGTGCTTTGTTAACACGAGTGTGCAAGTTTACTGAAAGCAGTTTGTGACATCTTTCACAGCTAACTTGTTGTCGAGACTGTGTGGCTTATTTAGCGCTTAGCGAGATATTGCAGGGGAATGTGCGGCTGGGTGTTAATATTGAAATACTTTGCTGTAGAGAACAAGCAATCTGATATCAGGTGCGGGAGGCACACGGCAATTACTGCTTGTGCCTTTAACCTTGTATTTAGCAGCACGAAAATAGAGCATTAGAAAGGTGACAAATGGAAGCGTTGGATATCTAGTATCAAAGAAAAACAAGGTTTGAGGGGAAGCCTCAGTTTGGAAGCAAACATTTCAACAAGAGGACTTCTCTTCGTCCAGCTGAAGACCGATCATATCGTTGAAATGTTTGCTTGTAAACAGGCTCGTGCTCAACCCTTGTTTGGTTTTCTTTGATACTGTTTATACATCTTCCCCTCATTCTGGTGAGTGCTTATGCACACTTGCAATACTCTTGTGCACTGTATTGCAGAAAAACATTCAAGAAGTTGTGGAATTAAGTAAATACTAGCTGCTGTCGAGAAAGCCTATTCTTTTAATAGTGTGTCATCAAACATGAAAAACTAATGAGTGTCTTGGCTTGCTCGTACAGCTGATAAAGCTCCTCTTGACATCCGTGACACAGCCTTTAGAGCAGCTGCAAATCGTTTCTTGCAATCAACAGTCAGGTGTCCAAGAAAGCACACTCTATGTATATGCAAGGAAGGTTGTGTACATTAGTTTTGTATGGCCAATCTGCATTCACTTTCACTTATTCACATGGGTTATTTATGCTGCATTTGATGAGGTGATGTGTGGATATATCTGGAAAATCATGCATTTGTTTTATTGGTATCCTTTTCTTAATGTGCAATGTTTACTTCACTTTTACTTCAGCATATGTCACATGTATGGGATATCCTAGAACTAAACTTGATTGTGGCAAGACTTATGAAGGGCCATCAGGAACTTGAGTTCAAAAAATGGGCTCATCTCAGTTGCATTTTGAGCACGGATAAGCTGTTGATTTCAATATCTTTTTGAGTTAATTCAACAACCCCTTGATTGTTTGATTAATATAGTAATTAAGCTAATTCTGGATCCGATGTGTGTATGTATACGCATGTATAACTACATTCACTGCTCCTTTGGCAATTGGCGAGGTGTGATGCACATGCGGGCACTTGACCAAATGAGCGGCCGAAGCGGGCTTTGTCCCTGGCGAATTACCGTTTATTTGAGAATATATAAAAAAGAAAATGCCGCGGCTCAATCGGTTCACCGCGCGTATTCGTCACAGACCTGTCGACTACAAAACTATACCGATTCGGGGATCTTATTCAAGTGTGATAAGCTGCGACGCGGAAAGTGAGCGGCCGCACATAGGTGAACGATCACTCAACGTGCCCAATTCTGGTAACGTGCGCCACCAAGATCGAGCACAGTGTCGCGCGCTTCGTGGCCTGCAGGTCTCGAGACACCTGCTTGACGCGGCGAAGAATTCAGCCGATCGTTGTAGACAGCTCCCTTACGTGCATATGGTGACGACGTTTTTAGCAGAACGAGGCTAAAACGCGCCATGATCAATCTATCGCAACTAACTGTTGTTCGCACGTGCGCTGATATCGGCTTATGTATGCAACGCGAGAAGTCGAGCTACGTGGTACGTATTGTTTACTGGTACTTATCCGTAGTTGTTTCGTGCCTGTAGAAGGCAGTTGATACCACGAAAGATATGAATGAAATGAGAAATGAAATGAAAATAACTGAAAAGGCTATATATAAATTGTCGACGGCACTTTCAGTGCGTTCCGCGGAGATTGGAAACGCATCGATTCTCTGGCGCCGATCGCTAGAGCACGAAAGAAATACATGAAACTATGTGCCACTGTGCTGACACGCACTGCGGAACACTGCTGAATTGGTTTTCCGTTGGTATTTTTCTTTTTTTTTGCGGTGCTACGAGCGCTGTGCTAGCTTGTTTCCATAGCGCGAGCGAGGGCCGTCTGCTACTGGACCTCTTTGGCGCGTTGCATGGTTTCGCCGCCAGGTGCCGCATGGATTGCTAGAATCGCGAATAGCGCCAGCAGCCGTCCGCTTCGATGCCCTCATGATGGCAAGGGCTTCCCTAGCGGTTGCTCAAGTCCCTACATCAACCTTTCAGCGGACTGTCACGACCAGCAAAAGTAATGAAAGACTCTGGTAAACGTCCGTGTGCATGGTGGATAATGGTGTAAGGTTCCGAGGCTCTTGCAAAGAGTCACAGATAAATTATTGGCACGCAGTATAGCAGAAACGGCTTCACTTTTTGTTGTATTTTCGTCCTTTTCATGAGAATGGTAAGGTGTGGGGTCTTCCTAAATGCCATTCCTTAAAGTGCAAAGTGAGAACTGAAATGTAGTCGGCCCGAAGTCCAGCGTCGTGATATGTTCTTTGCTTTGTGTGCATCCCTTTCGCCATTTTAATAATCTGTTGCTTGAAAGCTTATGCGGCAAATCCCGACAAAACTAGGCTGACAAACTGATCTCTCCTAATATTACTGAGATCTAACTGTCCAGACAAGCAGCTAACCTTTCACTGAATATACTAACAGTAAAAAAGAATTGTGTTAACCATAACTAAACTTATTGAAGTGAACGTTTTAGGTAGGAAGCCATTTACATCAAAGACGCGCGTCCAAGAAATTCATAAGAACACCTTCGCTAAAGAAAGAGCAGCAAGAAATAGTATGAAGAAATTCGGCATAAGAAAGAAAACGCAATAGCTATGCCAAATGGGCTCTCCAAAAGAAAGGAAAACTCAACTGTGTCATTTAAAGCCTCCTGGGCATCGTTCGCAAAATCTGGACAGGCACAGCACTGCTTTCCTCGCCGCATAAGGAATGACCCGGGCCGGGACCGCTCTGATATCTGCCGGGAATACAAAACGCGTTCAGTGCTTCTGCAGAGCCTAAATACCAAATGTTGAAGTGCACGGAATAATATATGATGCCTGTCTTGAGTGCAGCAGAAAAAAGAAACGTCCAAGGACAACGAAATAGTCAGAAAATAATGCGTCCTTGTGACTTTTCACACTTTTGTGACAAGAAAAAAGAAAAGCAGCTACTGGCGGAGAAAGGGCACGTAGGGGAACATTCATTTCTTTCAGCTTTTCGCCTCAATGTCTTTCTGGCGTAATAAATCATTCGGGCTGTCAAACTTGCGTACATATATGCAAAAGACTGACCAGCCATTGCAGTATATCATTGTATATAGTAATTATCGTTTCAGCGTCTTACGTGGGGTGCCTTGTTTTTCGCGTGTAGTAGAAGCTGCATGCGTCAGCAGCCTTTTGTTCAGCGTTCCGCTATCACTGCAGGCACAGTCGAGGTACAGATACCATGGTTTGCGTGTACGTGTCCAGTGCATATAACTTTCTTGTCAAAGCATGACTTATTTTGCCACAGTGCTTGAAGATAGACGTGTATAGCTAGCATTACAGCTGATAGGATATTTTAAACATGGGCTTAAGCTTCTGGCCGTAACCGAGCATCACATACAGCATTGCTAAGTTGAAGACCTCGGTATACGCTTAGCAGCTTGGGGTGTAGTGGGGTAGAGTTAAGGCTTTCACTAAGCCAGTTAGCCTTTGAGTGATGCTTGAAGGCTTTTAGACTCGTGCAGCCGGTACTGCTGAGAAACGCTAGTGTATGTGTCGGGTTTGTGTGGTGTCATGGAAAGACGCAACGGGCAGATGCTACCAACTTCGGCAGCGCTTTGGAGATGAGATTTAGAACCCATTGATATATTTGGATCCGGGGTCAGCAGCGCTACTCCCAAGTAATACTGTCATGTGCATACGGTTTTTTTAAGCGCTGGGTTGCATCTATGTCGGCATGCCTTTCGTATTGTGTGGCACGTTAAGAATTCATGCTATCGTGTGTTTGAGTCGTGAAACCAGCCGGAAGACAAAACACAGGAGAAGAGAGAAGCACAAGACGAGGTTGGACTAAAAGCTGAAATTGTGTGGAATGAAAGAACAAAAAGAAGGCTCTTGCGGGTATTCGCGTGCACAAACGACAAAGCAGTGATAGGACGGAAAAAGCAATCGAAAATGCCCGTCGCATCAGTGAATCATCTAAAAAATCAAATCCCTTACGGTGACAATGCGTCATTGGCCTTAGGGACGCCATAAGCTTCAACTATTTCCCGACATATTTGTTTGTGGCTCACATAAACCAGCGATGTGCTGCGAAATCAGGCGTGCAAAGAGACAGTTGTAAATAATGAGACAGAGGAGGCGCATACACAACGTCTCTGTCATGTCCTTCGTTTATTTTCGCAAAATTCAACTTCCGGGCATTATGAACAAACTTACCGAACAATTTGAGTTGTTCGCACTAACTTCCTCAGTGTTGAATTTGAACACGGCGTTAACCTTTTTATTTTCCTCGTCGAGCAACCAGGATCCGCTTGTGTCACTCGATAATGCAGCAAGAGGCAGCAGGAGTACGTTTTTGGGGAGCTTTAATAGTTCCCACCAGCCAATTACGCCGAAGCATGTTCACTTGCGTCACTGGAGACATATGCGGTTGTAGACTGGCCAGTAAGGAACACCTCACATGACGCACTTAGCAAAAACGCGGGCCCATTATGAAACCCTACAGGAAGGGGCAGAGACACGCGGCATTCATATGCTTCGCGCACATGACAACAAAACCACACAGCCTTTACGCACGCGAGGAGAGTAAGTACTGACCGTTCAGTTAATGTTTTTTTATTTTCTATTGAAACATGCTTAAAATTCTAAGCAAAGCTCCAGCACAGCGGAATGAGACGCTGTCAAGCCTTTGCCGCGGGTTACTCGTGAACTAAAAGCATAGCAGACCGCGACTGCCGGTAACGCTTAAGCAAGGTACAGGCTCGAGGTAAATAGAGCAGGGAAGGATATATTTATTCTCTGTTCCCTAAGGAAGTGAAAAAACAAAACTTTCTAGGAATTATATTCTTGACAGAGTTGTCACCAGTTCAAGCTTATCCGTGACCAATAAGTGGAGCCTGCAACGAAAAGTCGAAAAATTACCTGCGGCAGCCGTAAAGGGCGACCGAATGCCCATTAGCAAGCGCTACGTGTTTCGTCCTCATAATCAGAAAAATGCCACTATGACTATTCCGACAGGAGTGGCGGCAGCCGTAACGGAAGACCAAATGCCCGTTGCTTCTTCCTCATCATTATGTAAATTCCACAATGACTATTTTGACAACTGCGCGTTTTCCCTGCAGCCGATAACGTTTTCACTACTCAAAGATAGCGAGCAGTCAAAACATCATTTAGAGAATCATCTTGCACTAAGTCGCGCAAGAAGCTGCAGAGCATTGCAAGGCAGGTTTTGAAGCCAGAATGGATATTAGTGTTCTCGTATAGCGCTCGGTGGAGTAGGCACCGTAGTCGTCGTCTGTGTAGAGTGCTACCAGCATTAACAGTCAGAGCTCTGAATATCAGTCATCCATGGACCGATACGTCACCACGGAGGAGCACTCCAAGATCACTCCTTTATAGTGAGGAGAATGTATTGTTTTCGCATGGCAACACAACAAGCCACCGCAGTTTTGAGGGATCTTTTCTCACTCAGGACGAGGTACAAAAACTTCCAGAGCGCACGCCGCAAAGCGGAAAAGCAGTGCTCAGCCTACTTCGCATCACTCTGCCCCATGGCCTGCTGCCGTAAGTTGCGCACGGTGGTCTAGCGATTCGATGAAGGTCCCGACTAGCTGATGTTCGATCATGCCCGTTCAAAGTTTCTAGATGCAGTCCTCATGAACCAGCAAGTAGTCCTTTAAAATAAATAAAAATATTTGTCACACAAGTAAACAATGAGTGGCAGACCAAGGTGGTGGTGGCGAAAACGCTTATTGAATCTTGAGCATTATTGATTTTTTTGGTGGGTCGGCTCGATATCGCGTAGGGTGGCCGGGAGCGTGTGGCTCTCAGCGACTCTTAGAGCCCAGCCCACCAGCTCCTTTTGTGCAGTCCAAGCCGTCCGAGCTATTTTGGTCTCTAAACTAACGAGGCACGTTGCGTAATCTTGTTTATATTGTAAACTTCTTCCGGTGTTAAAGCAAATTATCAGTTTTGTCCTTTGGTTTGTAACTGAACGAATTCTGTCCTGTGCGTGTATACCGCGAAATAGACGTATAGATTTTAGCAGCTTGTATATCAAAAGAAGGAAAAGATTGAAGAACAGAAAGGCATGGGGGCTAATTGGGCGACGCCCAGTGTACTAATCCAAATATGGAAAGATGAATATGGAGGGAGAAGGGAAAAGAAAAGGGGAAAAGGTAATTACTTTTTGACATGCCCGTAGGCCAATTGCTATACTGCACGGGACGCACAATGACGTGAACAGTCTTGGACTAAACCCAGAGTCAAATAAGGGCTTCAATAGCGCCTTACAAGGGTTGTTTTCATCTAACTGCAGGAGTTGACATTCTGATTCTCTCTTTTTGCCTGGAAATGCTTGTTAGACAGGGATATGTTTCTCTGCAGCCATTCGCCAGAACACCATCTCATAAGCCACAAGAATATGAAAGTGCTGTCTTTCCTTCCTTAGCGTCCTGCTGCTGCCCCCGTTTTTTCCTATTAACTCCTCGACCTGGCAAAATGACTTAAAAAGCGAATACATGTCGAGGGCCTGTTTCTAGAGTAGGCTTAGAATTCACAATTAACGAAAACAACAGATGCATACTAATTTTCGCCTTGCCCCTTTAGTATCGCGAAGAACAAGCTCAAGTTTTACAGTGTATAGTCTTTTTTTTGTATCTGCCTGTAGCACTTATATTTAAATCAGCAATCCTGCTGGCCTCACGCTGGCTGTACAATGCAGTATATAAATTCTTGCGTTTTGATGCTCTCCAAATGGTGACCTATGGCGGGTGAAAAAAAATTTAAACAGGTGTTGATTCACACGCTTGAGGAGGAGTGGCAAAATTTCAGACAGTCTCGTCAAACGTAGCTCATAATATCCAGCTCCTATGCAGGAGACAAATAAAAAAATAGTTTTCGTTCTCGAGAACATCGAGCGCCTAATGTATTCGAAAAAACAGGGTGCTTTTTCAGTTGCTTCCTCGTGATATCTGTTTATTCTTGTGATATGATTACCTTGCAATACTTAAATACAATATTTACTATCTTTATATTATTAATAAGAAGTGATTCATAAGTTGCCTCGCTTGAGTATCAGTGTGCATAAAAGGCTGATGTTCGTTCAAAATGTAACGGTAAGAACAAAAAGAAAAATAAATCTTTTGCCGCAATGTTTATTTGGAGCGCACTAGCCACACCTGCCACGTGTTTCTTTAATGTACAAAAAGTGTGCTGCCAGATGCTATGTTAGGCAGACAACCGCACCTAAGACAGCCGCGCAGTTGCAGGAGATACTCGGGCGAATTGCCGCTCCCACAGGCAGAAGTTCTGAGCTCAGTCTACCAACTCGGGCCAAGTGCGATAAGCAAGGCTTTCCCAGAGGCTAATGATAGCAAGTCATGCGAGCACTGTATACAAATAGCTATTGTGAGCAGACTATAGTCTTTCCCACCTACTAACCAAATGCGCTGTGCCATTCATACTGTTAGACGCTTTTAGAATACTACCTGGTGTTCCCCAATTAGGGTTGCAACCTCAAGTGCCGAGTCGACCCCCCAGCCAGTCCGAAGGAAACCAACAAAGTACCATAGCCGACCAGCCAACGCGACAACAGTTTTCTACTTACGACAGAAAGCTGCCGTCATGGTCCATTGCATGCCGTTTACTTCCTGCATAACATCGGCGCATGCCATTTGCTCCGTATTGTGTTTTAGCCGGCATCACAAAGGTTTCACTGAAAGAAAGGTCTATGCCAGATATAGAGGGTGTTTCACCTAAGACTTTGCAGAATTTAAAAAAAAATGGCAGGTCAAAAGTTTATGCCTATAGCTTTTTGCAACCGTTGTATTAAGTGTCGAAAAAATCAGGAGCTCTAAAAGGTACTATTTAACCTAATAATGAACTAATAATAGCTAATACGCTTTTTATTTATACCAGCAAGGAGGCACTGTCAAATTGCATAAGTGAACTGCCTGTGTGAGAATGCCCAAATTGTATTTTAAACGACAAGAAAGCAAATTTTTTAAGCACTGCAGCACTAGCAATTCTGTACACCTTCAACGCGCGAAAACGAAACCTAGCAGACGAAGTGCACAAGTATGCGCGCCCGTGAGTGACGCAATTGTGACGTCGCCGGGGGAAGAAAAAGAAAAAGAAGACACATAACTCGGTAGCTGGTTGAGGCGAACAAAAACAGCGAGTTGCTAAGACAGAAGGTTTGTTCGAACGTTGTGACGGTGGTGTGCCCCAGGGTTCGACGTGGAGACGATGTCATACTACTAGAAGTCTTCTATAGCCGAATGAGGATGGTCAACGACGAGAGTCAAGAGGTGCTCATACGTTAAGTGATTCCCTATTGCATAAATAAAACTGAAACCGCAGAGTAAGCTACAATGCGCCGTCAGCGGCGCATATGCGGTGTTTGGCCACTAAGTTCAGAGTTCACTGGCATTTGGCGGGAACGTGGCGCCAATATGCTGTCGTCTGATTGAACCGCTAATGCGTACTGACGATTTCCGCCACGTCATTTACCATCGTCATGGTGAAAATCGCATGGCAGCTAGACAAAATTGATGGCCTGTGGTTCACAATATACGTGGATGACATCACGCTCTGGACCACGTACTGTAATACGGCTCGAGAACAAACGGAGACGCTGCAACTAACACTAGATACAATCGACATTGAACTTCATTCTACAGGCATGCGTACAACCCCGGAAAAAACAAAATTTCTGGTCATACATTCACCGCCTGGTGGCGTGGTCGTAAACCTTCACTTCGGCGGTCAAAGCATCGAACAACCCCCGGAAAGTCATCTCCGGATACTTGGCGTTCCCATCAGTCAACATGGAACTGCTAAAAATTGGATCTAAGAGCTAAAATCTTAATGGAAGCCAACGCTCCACTTAATCAAACGGCTCAGCAGCAAGAGTGGGTGCAGGGACGGAGGTAGCGCGTTGCCTCATCGTCGCTTTTCTGCTCTCCAAGCTCCGCTACGGTGCCCCTTACTTTCACTTGACCGCAGCCAATTGCAAGAGTCTTGGCTTAGTTTATAACTCTGCCTTGAGGATTATAACTGGTCTACCCGTACACACGCGTATCACGGAGCTTCACAGATACGCTCAACTCCCACCAGTGGATGCACTTATTGCTACGCATCGAGCCAATCGTGCAACTCGCCTGCGACACACACCCAGCGGGCATTGCCTCCTCACTTGAATCTTTGACAAAGCAAACCTTCACTTGCCCGTATTGGACCACCTTACAGCACCATGGACAGAAACAATGGTAACGGATCCAAACCCCCTTCCAACAAACACCAAAGGGCCAGGAAGAGATCACCGACAACGCCACATAATTGATACATAAGACCAGCACATCGGTCTCCGCATTTATACCGACGCCGCTCTATATACCGACAGTCAAGAGACTATAAAAAATCTGCAAGCTCGTTCGTACAAGACCTCAGTACAACAATGCATCAAACAGCGCTGCCGCTACCTGCGAGATACCTCACAAGTCTCGATACTGATTCATTAGACACCTGGACATCACACACAAGGAACCGGGAACAGAACGGCGCAGCTAGAGGAAGACCGCCGGCATATCCTACGATGTGGGCCCGTCCAACTAGGACCACCCTTACTGTTCTCCCGTCTCCTTCATCATACCGGACTCTGTCATCACGCGGCTTAAACATGAGCTGAAGGGTTTTTTGCGGGACCTTGTCCCCGATATTACTCATCCGATCCCTTCCGGCCTCTCTCGTCCTGCCCAATTTCTAACTCACAAGGCGCGAACCGGTGCAGTGTACACACCGGACATCCTGAGTCAATGGCGCCGAACCAAGGTTAGCTGCCCAACTGCCCTGCGGACTCCGTTGACCTGCAGCACTTGATCTGGACCTGTCCTGGCACGGCTGGCCTCCGCGTCCGCTACACATCTGCTCACCACATTCAGACTTACGAAGACTGCACACCCCCAATACCAACGTCAAGCGCAAGCTTAGTGCCCTGCTAGACTTCATGTCGAAGTCTGGTGCCCTCAACCTCACCTAACCCACCCCCTTTCCCTCTAGGCCTCAGGTTATCCTCATGAATAAAGGTTTATGAATGAATGCTCCCTCTGTAGCGCTAAGCGAAAGCGCTAATAGGTTTTCTACATGCCGGAAGGACGTGTATCGCATCAGGAAGCGCGCCGCTAGCGTTGGTGAACTCTAAACATGTTGTTGGTTACGTAGAAGCTCACCTGCTGTCATATTTTGTGCATGTGAAAATCAATATATCGAACTGCTTCTCCACTCCTTTGGAGTTTGATATAACTGGGGTCGACTGTAGCGAACTGTATCGAACTCACATTACACCACAGTCACCACTCCATCTTCCAGGTTCCAGCTCCCGACCTCTACCATTAACTACAGTGCCTGCCAATAACTGCGGGCAGTAAACTACATTCTCAACGCATCGCGCAGTTTCGGAGTAGGACCTACCGGCCGGATCACACACTGGAAGACAAGCCGCTCGGGCGAAGCAGATGCCCCAACAATTCCAATAATATGGAGGATAATATGCTCGTGCAACACCTTGTTTTGCTTTCTTCTGGAACCGCAGCGTAGAAAGGCAGTTAGCCAACTACAGTGATGTCCTGTACACCGTAGTCATAACCAGTGTCAGTCATAACCCAGCCATAACTCGACGTTGCCATTTGACCTTGACCGTTATCATTAGAGCGATACCTCTTCCGATGCTCGCGCCAGCACCGAGGCGAGGGCAAGTCCTGCAGCATAGCGTGGCAGTCGTGCAGATAATCAATAAAAATGGCCGGGTTTTGACGTGGTAACGCGAATTGTCGAGCGATATGTATTAACTTTATTTTAGCTATTATGAGCCACTACCCCTATGCAAACAGATCCTCGGTTGTCCAATATGTTCTAATATTATTGGTGCACTCTAATAATGTGCACATGCCTGAATGATGGGTCACACAATGACATTCTAACGGCTAGCTTTCGCTCCAAAAACGAGATGTATGATTCGAGACAACTTTCTGCCTCATGCTTTCCAATTACAAAGCTGGGCGACAGAAAAGCAAAACCTGCGTAACGCCGCATTCGTTCGATATTAAAATTGGATTATAATTATCGCCATTCTTGCAGCTCTACTGGGGAGCAATGCGTAATATATTATAGGAAATATTTTTTCATTTTTATTCCATTTCTTTCTCCTGAATCCCATAGTGAAATAAGTTAGCAGAAGACGTAAAACACGACTGCGGATATTACAGAATAATTTCATGCTTACCTAGTTTCGAGGGAGCTTATCAGCTGACTTCGGTGCAGTAAGGGAAAGAAAGGAGCCATGCAGCACAGAGAAGTAGACTAGCTGTGGTAAAGGCCGCCGATTTAAAGAAACTACACTAAAATACAGCGAGCCCTGCGTGCTTCACTCACCTGCAGGCACATGTAAGCACGGTCGTGAAGGGGCGTAAATATGATTCAATTAAACATGCTTTTCCTTGCTTCAACCAAGATGGAAATGAAGCAGCTTTTGATAAAACTCTGCATTCAAGCATTTTTGGATTATAACCAGCTGTTTAATTAACAGCAAATAAAAACATAAAAAGAATGTTCTTTTGAAATGTACTATATCTCTTACCAAATAATTATTTTCAGTTTCTCCTTCGTCGAGAACAACTATTTAGTGCAAAGCATCAGTAGACATGTTGTGCTAAGCGAATACACATATTCATCGCTATCACTCGCATGGTAGTGCGAAATGTTACAAATTTTATTTACTTCGTCTTTCGACCCGAAGGGCAGAGTTGACACCGAGTTGTCATGCTTTGGCTAATGGGCTAGGCTGAGCTGAAGAAAGTATGCTTTCAAAATGATTACTCAGAACCTTCCTCAGACAGATGTCCCGAAGATGTCAGATATGCTGTGAAGAAAAAACAATTCTTTCGTTTTCATATTACATATGTGTTCTTTTAGCTCCGCCTTAAATATTGCTTTAACTTTTTTGAAAGCAGATGCTCGAAATTTAGTTCTGCCCAGGCAACGGAAGCCTCTGGCGACCTACGGTCATGTTCGGAGTCCTTCGACTTTCACTGCTGATAGGCGAAATGCGGGTGCAGTTTCAAAACCGTGCAAAACCGTTTTCCACGTTTAGGTGAGATACTTTCATCGAGAACCTCACGGGACTTCCGCCTGCTTCATTCCGAGAATCACGCCCCGGCATCAGATGATACTCGAAGGCACATAATATTCTAACACCAAATAAAATTCCTCCCGTCTCCCTTCTCCTCCCGCTTTTTTTTTTAGGCAACGAGGGAACGGCAGTTGCTTTTCACGGGGGCCGGGAAAATTGAGAACCGCGAAAGCGGCTTCCGGGCGCAAAGAAATTCTAGCTAACTTGACTACATTGCTCGTGAACGCTTTTACAATGTGCTAACCTGGGAAGACGTGGCTGTAGTGTCGCGGTGCTCATAAACGCATGCATGCCATAAAAACCCTTTGTTTCTCCTGGCAGTAACCATTAACCGTAATTGAGCACATCTCTTGAATAAAAGAGTGGGGTGTGATGGTAGCGGGCAGTCTCTGAAGGCGTTTAGACGACGACGACGCTAGCTATTCGGAATTCATTTAATGCGTTACGAAACAACATTTCGCTAGATTGCCTGCTTAAAGGCTATTAGCAGTTAAAAGCTCTTTCCCACTGTGTACGCAGTACGCCACTAGCGCAATAAAATACCATAGCCGGAGCAATCACCCCTCCGAATTACATCCCGCGTCCACGCTGCTAGATGTCACAAAATTATAGAATTTGTGATGCAGAGATCGACAGCCTTACTAGAGGATACGGAGCACATAACAACTCTGGACTTTCCTTCCCCTCCTAGGTATTTCCACGTGCCCACTTTCTGTTCATCTAGACTAAATCCTTTGTTCTGAAATTTCTCACTTTCTCTGCACAAGTTTGACATTAGAGTTGGATCCTGGTGATCACCTTCCGGGTCTTTTGTTATGTTTCGTCCGTAGCTTTGTTCGTGACATTGGCAAAGCAGAAGCTTTAACTTTAAACATCTCTCCTCCGTTCTGGAGGGAAATCGTAAGACTACTGGTACAACATATTCGGATGAAAGCAAGTATGCACGTTGAAAATTTAGGCAGCAGAAGAAAGAGCAGAACAATGGTATGAAACACAAGAAAGGCATATACAGCAGAAATTTTCAAAGAAGAGTGCCAATGAATGTCAACTTTCATTTCAGAGCCATGACAGTGCGCAATTCAGTGGGCTCTACCTAATAAAATCAGTTCGAAACCAGCCTATTGTCAAGGCGACCCTCTCTACGATGTGTGTGCACGTCATGAAACAAGTGCAAGTTATTGTGGCCGAAATCATTCTTGAACCCTCGGTTACGGCGCATGTTTCTTTCTCCAACCACGGCGTTGACCTAAGGGTTCGATACCCTGCTGGAATCAGTCTTAGTCCAAGGCGGTAGCGTTGTGAAGGAGGAGACTCTCGAGTGAAGTGCTATTTCAGTTAAGAAACACCGTATTGTCGAATCTCATCAGCAGGCCTCTACAATAACTGTTTCTCAATTTATTATATCACTCTCTTTTCCTTCTCTCGCAGCGTGGTGTTAACTGAGAGGTCATAGACTTGCCTTGATATTCATTTCCTCGTGGTACGTACGAAGCAAAAAACGGTGACATAGAGGGAACATAGAATACTTTTTAACGCGGAAACCTTACCAGCTCAATTTGTTAAATTTCCATCGGCAATGAAGTCACTGACAGGATAGCTAAACGAAAAAATGCGCAGGAAGCGTCAAGGCGCACTTCAAAAGGGAAATATGTAAACCTTCGAAACTTGTCTGCGAGAAGAGTAGTGGCCTCAGTATAACGTAATCATCCGATGCTCGTGCTAAGCGCACCCTCTACGCTCCTGCCTGTGCTTTATTCATCGCATTCAGACAGTATTTCAGATGTTTGAAGCGGAGCGGCTACATCGACTTGATGTAAGGGCAAGCGTCCTCGCAAGCACGCAGAGAGCGACGAGACGCGCCGTGAAGAAGGGGCTTCTATTGATGTAGAGAAAAGGGTCTCTGTTCCACAGTCTAAGTGCCATGCTGTCGTGCGATTGTTCAACTGTCCGATGACAAGTCGACGAAGAACGAGAGGACAATGCAAGACACTGAAAACGTGACGAGAACGAATAATTTAGACACCAAGAAGCAGCAGTAATATTTTGGTATTATTGCACTAAACGGCACAAATGTATTTAGCAATTTTTTATGTTGATCAATGCCAACAAAATTGTACTCGTGGCGATAAATCATCAGAAAAAAGATGAGGAAAGGACCACATGCTACCAGTGGGCTCCGAACTCAAGACCTCCAAAATTCACGTCTGGTTGGTTCTCTGATGGCTGAGGCACGGCGACGGCTGTCCAAATTCAGCTCATATAGTGATGTTGCGTATAACCGATCACTGCGAGTGTTCGCGAGCGCCTATTCCTGATAGCGGTGACGTCAAGAGTCCTCTGCCACCAGGAGTGTCACGTGGAACGTGATAGGACGGAGAAGCTGAGTTAGTGCTGTGTGAAACCCCCCTTGCACTTATAATATCAAGGTTGCTGAATTTGAAATCCTCGTTAAGATAATGAGCAAATAAATGACGAGGAAAAGAGCTTTGTTATCAGGTACATAACAAAGGTGTCCTAATGAGGTACTGATGTTGCTACGAGATACGACATGCCTATGAGGAAAATCGGCACCAGACTTCTAGCATTGATGTGTGCAAGGCCAGCCGTGAAGGGTGTCGTGTACTAAGGGTCTCGCAGTCGGATTAATAGCTGCATTGGGATCAAGCTTACGGGTACGTGAAGCAGGAACCAATTTTCCAACAAGTACAGCAGCGAGGGGGCGACGGCAGAGAGAGAGAACTCCAAAGGTAACGACGGGAAATTACTGATGCAAAGAATAAGGTTGCTGCGAACAGTTATAACTGGAAATAATTCGAAAAATGTGGCTGAATACCAAACCCTAAGCTCTGAGAAGCGAGGGATGCTCGAAGCCCTTCAGCCTCTCCTCTTCAACTTGCTCCTGCATGAATCATTAGTGTGTACTCCACATAAACGTTGTCAGCGCTCTTTGTTTGGCCGATTAAAGCGAACATGGTCACAAAACCACGGCAAATCTGAAGCCAGGCATGAACCTAAATCCCTCAAAATATTGTGAAATATTTCAAACTACCTGCATAGAAACACCGAAGAACATTTCAACCAGCCGAGCGCGCAAAAGAGAAGCCTCGTTTATAGCCACCATCCCATGCAAGAATTTCCTATGGTCGGCTATAGAAATCCTTTGTATGGTCGGCTATAGACATTTGGCCCTAATATCAACTCCTATGGCTGTCTTTACGTTTTGCTATTGTTTGTTTCATTGAAGTTTTTACCCATTGTATAAACTTATGGTTGCCTATGCACTGCAGCTTTTAGCATTTTCTATGTTCAGGTATAAACTTTAATGGTAGAAAATCCTTTGTATGATCGGCTACAGATATTTGGCCCAAAAAAGCTATAGCCGTTCCTGTGGTGGTATTTAGGTTCGGTTATAGTCCGTGCTATAGACGTCCTTCTAAAAACTTAAGGTTGTATGTGTACTGTAGTGTAGAATTTTCTAAGGTCCCGTACAAACATTTATGGTCAGCTATTCGCAGCGTGATCGACCTATAGGTAGCGTCACCGTCGCTCTGAGAGTGGGGATCGCAGCTGGAGGCGCTCACAGAAACGCACGCGGCTTATGTCTGCATCCGTGTTTACGGCGGGTTGGTTGGGATGAAAACGTGCCTTATGCAATGCATTAGCTATTTACTGTTTAGAGTGTTCCAATATTGCAGAAAAAGAGTCCACGGATTTCGCCAATGCAGGAAAAAAAAAAACTGTGCGGATTTTAGGCACCAAGGCACGCAACCACCCGTCTTTTAGATTTACTGGCATCGCAGTTTGCACACTTTTTCCGTTGCACGGCGCTCACAGGCCTGATACTTGGGCCTGAACATGACATATCTTATCGCCTTTTCAACAGCGTGCGCATGTCTTACACGAATGAGACAGGTAAATTTAGTGTCATGCCCATGGATATGCAAGGTTCGTGCTTTGACCTACAGTATACTTTAGGAATGACATAATTAGAATGAGTCGAGTCAGCCTGGTTCATTATATTGTACTTGAATCGAGGGTTAAGCAGGTTAAATTTAGCACTGATAGCGTACTGCCCAGTGGGTTGCCGTAGACTGAGTGGACATCAACTCTGGCTAGACAGCTAGGCACAACTGTATTCCCCAAAAATGAGATTACGCCGGCACTGTACAGGAAACCTCGCCGCACAGGAAAACTGACTGCTCACGTGTAGAGCGGTGAGTAGATTGAGTTTGCTTGGCTCATAGCAAAGCGGATGCTTTTTACGGCAGATAATCTGGCGCTGCACTAATTATTGCCTGAAACCGAGGGAAGTACAAGGAATTTCAAATGTGTGTGATGCTTTTAAATGGTAAATTAGAAGTGTAATTATTTTTTTCAGTGAAAATGAATTTCACCATGTGACAGAACTTTTACACAGTTGACAAAAATTAGAACTGTCAGCGATTAATTTTCAGTAACGTTAAAGTGCAAGCTACGAACCAGTAGCTACGAAGATATTGTAAAAACTGCGCTTGGTCGCTGTCATGTTCTGACTAGGAATTTTGAAGGCTGAATATTTCTTTATCACCCTAAATATTGTTGAGCAGTGGCTTGGGGCGATTCTGTCGTTTACTTCCAAAACAGGTGGCGGATATAAAACTATCCCGAAAGAAATGGAGTTCATCTTATCATGTGACTATAAATATGTATTTATTCCTGAACTAAACACCGAAGCCCGTATATGAAGCTATTTTACTCCCCTTGTCAGAAACAACCAGTTTGCTCGAAAGACAGCAGAGACGAAAAGGGGTTTTAATGATTCTAATGTCTTAGCAGTGTACATTGATCTATGTGTAATATGTAATATTTAGTGTAACAGGTGCTGCGAAGATTCGTTTCTCAAACGTTCGAACATTTATCTAAAGCGAAACGCGCTCATTGCCACTTCTATAGGATCAGCAGAATCCTTAGAAAGAAAAAAAAAAAAAAGAAATTAAGTGCATACATGGATTTAACGCGCCATGCGATATCGGCTATATGACGGATGGTGTAGGGGCGGGCCTCGGTGTTGACCACGTGGGATTGTTTAACGTGCAGTCAAATCCCACAGCCGAGGAGCGCCTTTCGAAACGGTCGGGATCGATTGAACCCCACGCTCTTGAAACTAGCAGTCGAGAGCACTACCACTGAGACACTGCAACGAAGGTTTAAAAGCAAAAAAACAAAAAAAAAAGTACTCAGACAACTCTATCGTGGATGCAGAAGGCGCAGAGTGGCTTGTTCAAATTGAATTTTTCTATGCAGCATTCGGCGGCCGCATATTTCAGTAGTTGCTGTATTCAGAACAGAAACTCGAATATACGATTTTCGAGCGTTTTCATTATGTTGTATTGACGGCAGCAACCTGTTTTGCTTTGACACAGTGCCTAATGATAGCAGCGCTTCGTTTGAGACATCGCTTCTCAAAGAATCTCAAGCGCCGAAGACCGTGACTGAATATGTCCTTTCCGGCGTGACATACTCAATGTGGACAAGTATATATATTTTTAGTGGAGCGTGGAGTAATAGCCTGTTCATATTCCTTTTATAAGAGGCAGATAGGTAAGCAAAAGCGTACTGGAACCACGAAACAAACAAAAAGCACTCTTGTAGAGGCCGCACGCGCGCACATAAATCACTGCGGACTTTCACGCGACGCGAACACGCATCCACACTGGGTAAGTTTCGCAGGTATGCCGCTAGGTGGTGACTCTGCTTGATCTCGAGGCCAATAGAAAATCCCTTGCATGGTTGGCTACAGATGTTTGGCCCAAAAAGCTATAGCCTGCTATAGAAGCCTATAACCTATGGACTAATTTTGTTGTCCTGATGTATTACAGTATTGTGCATTTTCTATGGTCAGCTATAGAACATTCGCACGGGCTCGTGTGTCTGTGCATATGTGCAGGAGCATGTGTCATGCTCTACGTCTTCGAACGTTTAGTTTCAATTAGATGCCTAAATAACTGAACATTTGCCTGTAATCTCGGCGACTAAAACCACCATGGGTCGGAGGTACTCACTGCAGGCGGACTTCCATGCGGCGACAGTGCTTCCACCAGTTATACCAAGATTGTGACGCAATCCATTTGTCGTAAATCATTACAGTTGTTGTTATACGGTTTCTCGTCGCATACAGCACACAACGCTTAGTCAAGCTAGAGGACAAGTCTCACAAGGGATTCGAGCTAAAAATATATGCACCTTCATAGAAGGGTGTATAACTACTGGTCTATTACTCTTGGTATATAAAATATTCTGTAGCCACCTAAAACAGCTTATATGGTTTGAAGTCTGTAGCTTCAGAGGCACTGACGTTTCTATAGACAGCTAAAGATAACTGTATGAATACTAGTTTATAGCTTTCGCACGCACTTTTCTATAGCCAGCTAAAACAGCTTATATGGCTTGCAGCCTGTAGCTTTAGAGGCATTAATATTTCTATAGAACCGAAAGATGTCTAGTCTACATGCTACAGGAGCATACACTTTTCTATAGCTAGCTAAAGCAGCCTATATGGCTTGCAGTCTGCAGCTTTAGAGGCATTGACATTTCTAAAGACAGCTTAAGGTAAGTGTATGACTACCAGTCTATAGCGTTAGGAGCATACACTTTTCTATTGGCAGGTAAAAGATTTGGCATGGTTCAGAAGCTATAGACAACGTGGTAAAGAATTTTCTGTAACTTGCTATAGATATTCCTATGGCGCATTGTCTGACTATAAAAGTCCATAGATAGACATAGCTGACCATAAACTTCTCCATTTGAGCACGTGGACCATTTTTGTATGGGATATACCAATAGGCCTTCGAAGAGCCTCACAAAAGTGCCCGTCATAACAGGTAGAGACTCCTGCTGTGAAGGGTGCGAAAGGAACCATAGGATTGCAGCTAGGCAGCGAAAGTACAATGAAACAGTAATTAAAAGTGGTGCCTTCTCTCCTGCCACCATTGTACCGTTTTACCACGGGAGCAGTGAGAGACATTGAAGGCGCTGCCGAATGCGAAAAGCAGAAGTGATTGAGCAAGATAAGAACACTTCAATCCTATGGTAGCCAAATTAGTTCTCTGGGTTGATCATATGGTGACGAAAATGATATGGCGACAAAAGATGTAATAGATTGTAATAAACTGCACGATCAAAATCAAGTTTACTACAGCTGCGTTGACGTGGAAGCCGACGGATAAATGGGGTCTGGTATAGGTGAAGGTCCCATTGTTCTGTGTAGCAAGTTGCATCACTGACATCTTTTCTTTGGCGCGAGGACAGCTCTGTAGCGCTGTTCAGAAAAAAAAAATGCCTGACGAATGCCATCCCAAGTTCTAGTTTTTACAACTATCTGTGGTGCACCCACCCATCCTCGGCAATGTTTTTCACGTTGAATCTAGGTCTCGATGACGAGGTAGAAGACCGCTATTGTTTTTCGATCAGCTTTCTAGAGCAAACTCTCGGAAACGGCAAAACAGGCATTAAACTGATCGTTATGTCCAAATATGTGAGTCGACTAGAAGACCAAATTACGTGCTCTACTTTCAGGACAAGGCAAAGAGATCAACCGCAAAATATTTTCGTGTCTAATGATTAGAACTAAGGCTTCAGTATGAATTACCGACTGAATATTGCATGTTTTCGTCTTCATTAAACAAGAATGCAATGTTCCTGCTTGA
>JAJIZL010029829.1:37312-48481 GCA_023969395.1 Amblyomma maculatum
ATGAAGGTGACACGTCAGATCATCTGTCACACGACGTGTCCCTCAGGAAGGAGTACTAAGTCAAGCATTACTTAATGTCGTGGTATTAGGCTTATTCAAAGAACTAATAAGCACAATTTCGATATCCTCATACGCCAACGACATCTGCATATGGACGTCAAGTGTGACGAATCTTCAAGTGCAAGCGAGATTACAACCTTCAGTGTCCATTCTGTCTGGGTACCTGCGTCGTAAAGGGCTCGATCTATCCTCAACTAAAAGCGTCGTCTTAGCTTTTATACGCAAGGTAACGGTTTGGTACCCGTTCGCATTCGACGGCCAATCCATTCCATACGTGACACATCATATTGACACGCTGCATTCTTTATTTTCCCTCTGTGCTGATCGCGAGCGTGTGCCTCCTCGAGGCGAAGAAACCGACGTTCGTCTCCTCGAGGCGAAGAAAACTGAAGTTGTTCTGTCGAAGCGGGCCTGCTAGTTTCCTGCCGCACTGTGACTTCTGTTACTCCTGTGTCCCGCGGTGACTTCTGATCAGAGACTTCACACCGTGACATCTGGTGGAGCTGCTGGGTAACGCATCCCATGCTCCGAACACCTCCAACCAGCCGAGACTCCAGCCCTCAAGGATCTCCTACCATCGAGATTACGCCTACCCATCAGAGTAGCCGACGGCTTCGAGGGCTTGATCCTGAATTCGCGCCTCTACAATTTTCTCGTACTGCGAGGCCGCCACCATCTTCTCCAGCACCACCTTCGGAGACAACACAACCACCCGTAATGACGCAGGTAGACACCACTGCCCCCTCCTTCGTGTTGCAGCAGCCGCGGGAGATACCCATCTTCCAAGCCTTTCCCGGCGACGACGCGGAAGACTGGCTGGATAAATATGAGCGAGTAGCCCAGTGCAATCGCTGGGGCGACGACCAGAAACTGCAACATGTATTTTTTTTTTCGCTCAACGGTTCAGCTCGTACATGGTTTGAAAATCATGAGACTACTATCACAACGTGGAGTTCCTTCAAGGACCAGTTTCTGCAAGCTTTCACCACCGTTTGTCGGAAAGAACGCGCCGAGCTGCTCCTACAGACGAGAGTTCAGCTCCCTAACGAGAGCGTCCTCGTTTACTTCAAGGACATGACGAGGCTATTCCGTCGCGCTGATCCAAACATGTCCGAAGAAAAAAAACTTCGATATCTCATGAAGGGAATTAAGGAACAGATCTTCGTTGGATTAGTGCGATGTCCCCCCAAGACCATCGGGGAATTTGTATCCAAGGCCACTACCATTGAGAGGGCTCTAGAGATGCGATCTAAGCACTACGAGCGGCCGTCCATCCCTATTGCTGCCGCCATCGCGGACACTGGTAGCACTGACGTGCTCCGTGAGACCATACGGGCCATCGTACGCGAGAAGCTGCAAAAACTATTTTCGACGGCAGCACCCCCTCAAGTATCCAGCCTTTCTCAGATGGTTCGGGAAGAGGTCAACCAGGCACTCAACCCACCCGAGCCACTCCCGACAATGCCACCACAGCAGGCCATGACCTACGCCGCAGTCACTCGTCGTGCCTGCCCACCTCCCAGTCAGCACCAAGCAGCCCCTGCATACACTCGTCAAGCACCTCCCGCTCGAATTTCTCAGGTGCGTCCACGCAAAAGCGACGTCTGGCGCACTCGCGATAATCGCCCGCTGTGCTTCCACTGTGGCGAAGCTGGTCACCTGTTCCGCGATTGCTATTACCGACGAATGGGTCTGCCGGGATTTAGCGCCGACGCGCGAAAGCCGCAGCGTGGTGAACGACCCCCTGCCTTTGACGCGTACTTGGCTGAATCATCCGGAACGCCCTATGACTACTCGCGGTCGCCTTCACCGGGCCAATACTCCTCGCAGACACGTGCTAATGCCGGCCTGACGCGGGTCCGCTCCCCTAGCTCCCATCGGGAAAACTAGACGCGGCAACCTTTGGAGGGAAGGTTGCTCATCGACGAAATTCTCAAGCTCCTCCACCGCTGCAACCGGATGGCCACTCCGTTTCACGACGACACGACGCGCCCCACAATGATCCGCTGCCTCGGCGCTCCAGTTCTCCGACGATACGAAATCAGCTAGTACCACACCGCAGCCGTGACCGGACCCCGCGACGTTCCGGCAACACCACAGCCGTAACCGCCGACCTGAACATTTCAGTGGACGGAACCGACGTGACAGCGCTTGTGGATACCGGCGCCGATTATTCTGTGATGAGTGGGCCTTTCGCCGCCACTCTGAAAAAGGTGACTACACCCTGGACAGGCCCACAAATTCGTACCGCCGGAGGCCACTTGATAACGCCGACCGGTACCTGCACTTCTAGGGTAACTGTGCAAGAAGAAACGTACTTAGCAACCTTCGTCGTACTTGTCCAGTGTTCCCGCGACGTCATCCTTGGCATGGATTTCTTAGCAGAGAATGGAGCCGTTATCGACCTGCAGACTAAGTCAGTGACCTTATCGACTGAGAACGCAATACACAGTGCTTCAGAGCGACCGACAGCACTGCACGTCCTTGATGATCACGTCACTATTCCGCCCCGTTCCAGCGTGATGACGTCTGTGGCTGCGAATACACTGCGAAACTTTGAAGGTGTCGCGGAGAGTAAACAGATCTTACTTTTCGAACACAGTCTTGCTGTAGCCAGAGGAGTCGTTCGCCTCGAAGACGGCAAAGCAGACGTCCTACTCACAAATTTTGGCGGTGAGCACCAGCATTTAAGCACTGGGACTGTAGTGGCCCATATTTGCGGTATCACGCATGTTCGAAAAGCCTCTGGACTTGCGACGCTGTCATTGACCGAAATGGAGAGGCCTACCACCGATTTACACTTCGACATTAACCCTGCGCTTTCTCAACTGCAGCATCGCCAAGTGAACCAGCTCCTCCAGCGCTATCGGGCGACCTTCTCCAACTCTTCACGTGTTGGCAGAACCGATCTCGCCAAGCATCGCATTATTACGGATGATACCGTGCCACCTCTCAGACAGTCACTTTACCGAGTGTCTCCGACTGAACGCGCCGCTATCACCCGCCAAGTGAAAGAGATGCTTCGCGACGATGTCATCCAGCCCTCGCGGAGTCCATGGGCTGCACCTGTCGTTCTTGTGAAGAAAAAGGATGGTACGCTGAGGTTTTGTGTGGATTACCGCCGGGTAAACAAAGTTACAAAGAAAGACGTCTATCCCCTGCCACGCATCGACGATGCTTTGGATCGTCTCTGCTCCGCGAAATATTTCTCTTCAATGGACTTGAAATCTAGATACTGGCAAATAGAGGTAGATGAGAGGGACCGCGAGAAAACGGCGTTTATTACTCCGGATGGGCTCTACGAGTTCAAGGCTATGCCCTTTGGTCTCTGCTCTGCTCCGGCTACTTTCCAACGGCTTATGGACACCGTACTTGCAGATCTCAAGTGGCAGACATGTCTCGTTTACCTTGACGACGTTGTGGTCTTCGCTCCGACGTTCGAGGAGCACCTTCGGCGCCTTGAAACTGTTTTGCAAGCCATAACATCCTCTGGCCTTACGTTAAAGAACGAGAAATGTCATTTTGCTTATACAGAGCTCAAGTTCTTGGGGCACGTCATAAGCCACGCTGGTGTCCTGCCGGATCCAGAGAAAACGACAGCTATTGCCAACTTCCCTCCGCCCAAAGACCAGAAAGCTGTTCGACGATTTCTTGGCTTATGTGCCTACTACCGGCGCTACGTCAAAGATTTCGCTCGACTCGCCGAGCCCCTAACACGTCTGACAAAGACAGACACGCCTTTCACTTGGGACGCACCACAGGAACAAGCATTCAAAGAGCTTCAACGCCGCCTACAAACACCTCCCATATTGGCTCACTTCGACGAAAACGCCGACACGGAGCTTCACACCGATGCAAGCAACATAGGCCTGGGCGCCGTTCTAGTTCAAATCCAGGGCGCCCAAGAACGTGTAATCGCTTACGCCAGTCGCTGTCTATCTAAAGCGGAATCGAACTATTCCACAACAGAGAAAGAATGTCTAGCCATTGTGTGGGCGACGTCGAAGTTCCGGCCATACCTTTACGGGAAACCATTCAAGTTAGTAACTGACCACCATGCCCTATGCTGGCTTGCAACCCTAAAGAACCCTTCAACCCGTCTTGTAAGATGGAGTCTACGATTACAGGAATTCGACATAACTGTCACGTACAAATCTGGCCGTCAGCATTCGGACGCAGACTGCCTCTCACGGGCCCCTGTAGATCCCCCCGCAGATGAAATTCCTGATGAGGCCATACTGCTAAATGCCATCAGCACATGCCTCGCTGAAAGACAATCTGCAGATCCCGAACTTCGTCACATCATGGACTATCTAAACGGTGCATGTACAACCGCTCCGAGAGCTTTCAAGCGTGCTCTGTCATCGTTATGTGTGCGCAATGGTGTCCTCATGAAGAAAAACTTTTCCGCCAGTCAAACGCCGTACCTGATTGTTGTACCTATGTGTCTACGTGATGAAATCTTACAAGCTTGCCACGATGAACCAACCTCTGGACATTTGGGAGTCACGCGCACGCTTGCAAGGCTCAAGGAAAAGTACTACTGGCCTCGACTTCACTCAGACGTTTCACACTATGTGAAAACTTGTCGCAACTGTCAGCGTCGTAAGGTGCCGCCGACTAAGCCCACCGGACTCTTGAAGCCAATAGACCCACCGTCGAGGCCTTTCCAGCAGATTGGCATGGACATGCTGGGACCATTTCCCCTTTCACACTCCGGTAACCGGTGGATCATTATTGCCACGGATTACCTTACACGATACGCGGAAACCTCCGCTCTACCCAACGGTACTGCCTTAAAGGTTGCAAAGTTTTTCATCAATTGCGTTGTCCTGCGCCATGGCGCACCGGTGATTTTGATTACTGACAGAGGAGCCGCATTTACGGCCGAATTGCTGCAGCAGATTTTAATTCACAGCCGTACTGAACACAGGAAGGCAACACCTTACCATCCTCAAACGAACGGCTTGACCGAACGCTTGAACAAAACACTCGCTGACATGCTCTCAATGTACGTCGACGTAGAGCACAAAACGTGGGATGAAGTGCTCCCGTACGTTACCTTTGCATACAATACAGCGGTCCAGGAAACAACGAACATGACACCTTTCCGTCTGGTCCATGGCCGCGAAGTGACCACAATGCTTGATGCCATGTTACCACATCTAGACGACGGCAACCAACAACCAGATGTTCACACCTTTCTGCACCTCGCCGAAGAGGCCCGTCAGCTGGCCAGGCTGCGAATTCAGAAACAGCAACGCCGCGATGCTCAGCGATACAACCTCCGACACCGTGACGCCCGGTACACAGCTGGAGACCGTGTCTGGGTTTGGTTTCCTGTACGTCGACGAGGCCTCAGCGAGAAACTGCTGTGTCGTTACTTTGGCCCGTACAAAGTGGTAAGCCAAGTTGGGGACCTAAACTATGAGGTTTTTCCTGATGGATTTAAAAAGTCCCGACGCTCCACGCTCCCGGACGTGGTCCACGTGGTCCGCCTGAAAACGTATTACGACCGATAGTGTTGACTCTTTCTGTGCGTGAGCAACTGCCCTTCGTGCAATGGTTTTTTCTTTATCTCTACCCACACTCCCAGCATCGGGACGATGCTTCTTGTACCCGGGGGGCAATAACACGCTGCATTCTTTATTTTCCCTCTGTGCTGATCGCGAGCGTGTGCCTCCTCGAGGCGAAGAAACCGACGTTCGTCTCCTCGAGGCGAAGAAAACTGAAGTTGTTCTGTCGAAGCGGGCCTGCTAGTTTCCTGCCGCACTGTGACTTCTGTTACTCCTGTGTCCCGCGGTGACTTCTGATCAGAGACTTCACACCGTGACAATATGTTCTTAGGTACCAGTATAGACCGTGTCCCGTCCTGGACGAAGCACGTCTCTTTGCTCGGACAAAAACTTGACAGCTTTACAAGCATAGTAAAATATATAGCTGGTAAATCATGGGGTCCGTCTGAGCGATTCTTACTTTGCTTTTACCAGGCGCTGGCGAGTGGTTATCTAAGATACAGAGCGCGAGTTTATTCAGAGCTAAGACCAAATGCCCTGCGAACGATTGAAAGCACTCCGGCCCATGCTTTAAGAGTGTCCTTGGGTTTACCATGAAAGGTTTCGACGTGGGGCACATTTTATCAGGCACGTGCTTGCCCATTCCGCGTTTATTTCCAGCAAGAGCCACTACGAGTGCAACTGAGACATCTAACCAGGCATCAGCACTACCTCCTGGCCAATATTGTAGTGTACATCCAGACACAGCATATTCGAAAGTCATCAGGACACAACTCGATGCGCTGCCTACAAATTACATGCACCAAACTATGCAGATTCTTTTAAGGACGCTTCCAAAACTCATATTGCCCGAGCATATTTCAAGAATACCAAAAAAGCCCACGTCGCAACTGCTGGTCTCAAAGAATTGGCACTTTCATTAATTTTTTCTACGCACGGTGACTCTGTGCACATTTTGTTGATGGCTCAGTGACGACTGCCTCTTCATCAGCTGCATTTATAGCGCCTAAAAGCGCACATAGGCAATGCTTTAGAATCGTACATAAAACGTCGTCCATGGCAGCTGAATTAGCAGGCATACTAGAAGCCATCCGACACATTCGTCTCTAGGAAGCAAATCACTGGACAATATTCTCCAACTTGATCCCTGCCTTACGGATTATAAAAACATATATGAAGCTGTGTGCTTACGAGCAGCTTAAATGGGCAAATTTTGCTTCTGCAAGCTATGTCGTTCGAGCGTTACCATGACATCAGGTTTCAGTGGGTAACGAGCCATTGCGGTATCACAGGTAACGAAGACGCTGATGTAGAAGAGAAGCTAGCCCATGCTGATCAGACTTCTATACAAGTCCCTTCCCGAGGAGTGACGCTACAGCCTTACTGTCTCATTCACTGGAGTGTGCCATGCAGTTACATTTTAAAAACGCAAGTCATCAGCAGGACCACATCTCTCTCCTTGCGGAGGTTTAAGGCTTCATCTGCAATAAAAAATTATGCGACGTCGAGGAGCAGTACTCCATCGGTTGCGGCTTGACATCGCGTACACCAAAAGTTCTCAACAATAACAGAATTGAGGACAACCCAAATTATTTCAGCTGTAACATTCCAGAGACAAATCATCATATTATTTGCGAGTTCTCTGACTCTACAGAAGAGAGGAAAATCTTGGAAACTACTCCCAGGCAGTTGGATAGCCGCCCTCTATTCGAGAAAATAACTCTGGGCGCCAGAGCCAAACAAGCCGATAAATGGCGGGTGCTTAAGGCCCTCTTCGAGTGTTCAGGGGAAACAGGTTAAGATTCCCGCCTGTGGCAACTGCATGCAGTGCGCTATACGTACTGATGTGCATAAGCGCGTGCTGTCTGCTGGGACATGTGAATGTGTATTGTGATTTTCTTTGGTACAGTGATGAGCGTGATGTGGTGCCGTGTTCAATGTGGTGTGTGTGCGGCAACAAACGTGGACAGCTCTCCTCTGCAAATGTGCAGATTTTGCAGTGACAACTGGTGTGTACGAAAGACCCACTATGTGCAAAATCTCGTACACAACTTTGATCATGACAAGGAACTTCATTGTACTATGACATCGTCCCCTTCCATTTGTACCTTAACTTTCCTTTATTTCTCTGGTCATCCGTCCGCAGCGCTGAGTGGCAGGTCAGTGTCTTTTACCACAGGCCGACCTCTCCGCCTTTCTTCAAAATAAATACGTTTCTCTCTCTCACATACACAGCAGATCCTGCAGACTTCCAAATCACACCCACCTACAGCTTTATATGGATAGAATCCACACGCACATGCATATATATTGTACTTAGTAGTAAATACCTGGGCCCTGAGCATTATCAAGGGGGAATTAAATGCGTAGCATCGTCAGCCATTTGTCAGTGTCGAAGCTTTCAGGAAAATGCGATATTATGCACAGCCATAAACCCTATACCTACGCCATTCTTGCTTCTTAATTGTAAAACTATATGTTAGAAACTTCTCGAGTCTTATGAGCCTCAATGCAGATCTCAGTAAATGGATAGCTGCCCTTCATTGTACACCTATGTAACAACACATCAAGGTGGTTGCAGGATAACTCATATCCTGTTTTCAAGATTTTGCATCAGCCCTGCTATGGAAAAGACCGTGTTGGCGGAGACGTAATCATGGTGATTTCTTGAATTTAGAGCATCGCATCTATACGGATGTGAGAGTGCGATTCCGGCCAAGGGTATGTGGAACCCTTGGCTAACCCAGCACGAAAAACACGCTCATATCTTTCCCAGCATCCGCCATATGAATGAAGTAACAGTGATAGTTGCAACCTTCTTTCCTCCATATGAAACGTACCACTGCATTGCCCCCCGACATGAAGTGCACTAGGGCTTCCTACCAAAGGTATCTTAGGCAACGAAACGTTCTTTGGGAAGCCTACCATGGCGTGCTCAAGACCATCAGAGCAGCAACGTTTGTGCTTCTAGGAGTGCTCCTCACACATCGGTGGCTTCTTTGTTTCCTTTTTGGCTCATAGAAGAGGTCATGCGTAGAATCAAGCTTCTACGCCCCGGGAGAGACCAGAACACGGTGACAGCGCTGATCAGTTGAGATTAGGCGCGACCGTCGGCTTGGAAGAACGTGTCAGCAATGGCAAACTGACCGTAGTTGAGACGGCGCAAAAAGCCCCAATAAGCTTCGCGATTAAATCAAACATCGCCGCCATTTGAAGGCAGCATATGCGTGGTCCTGTCATACGCATAAGAACGAAGCATCTGGAATTGATGTCCCCTTGCTGAGGTAGACCTTTGGCGAAGCCGCCTTCTTTTAAACATATGAGAGAGCATACACAGAGAGCTCAAAACGTAGAGCAGCAGCGAATTGCGGGAAGAGCTCCTCGCTGCCCTGTTAGTATCAATGAGTACCTTAGACAACGAACTACTCTCTTTTTACTGCTTGTATCAAATGTTTGGTAGAGAAGCGATGTCGACAACAGGTTTTGCATGGTAAAGTGAAACGGCCATCTCTGAAATTCTAAATCTACGGAAAAGCACTGTAGGCCCTCTGTTCTCATGGCGCTTTACCTGAGCCTCCATGCTTGAGTGCATGCGGTGTTTTGATGCAGAACATAGAGTCACCACGCCAGTAAAAAACGTTCCGTGACACTCAGCATCAAAATATTTATGCCTCCTGTGAATTAACGAATGTGAGTGAACATTGGCTTATCCCTATCATTTTCATGATCGTCATCTTCTTATCTCTGTTTGCCTTTACCTGATAACCTGTACCATGATACAGTGGTAGGAACGCATCCATTCGGGCAACTAATTATCATCCCTTCCAGTAGGTATGATAAGTAGCGACACGTTCTGCGCTCCCCGCAAGGGTTTCGTCGATCCTTACCACGAAGAAAAAGAAGTCGGATGACAGAGGATCCTTGAAGTACTTGGGTGTATTTAACCACTCCCAATTAGACTGCCGGCCTAATATCAAAAGCTATTGCCTGAAAGGTGAGCGAGCCCTTGGTCACCTGATTCGAATTAGCCATCAAAAATTCTGTATGCGCAGATACTCTTTTGTTTGCCCATAAAACTTATGTGAGCCCAATTCTGGAGTTCGGCTGTGTTCTTTTCTCGGGCAGTCGCAAATACAAACTACGAGCTTTGTTGCTACTGTAGAGGCGCGCTTTACGACCATGTTTAGGGTTGCGAAATTCAGTTTCAAATGCAGTCCTCTATTTAGAGACCCGTGTATGTGACTTGAACTCTCGATTTGAGCTCCTCACGGTGCGAACCTTTTTATGAGCACGGGAACCTCTGTCTGGAGTGGCTTCTCCCATGTTTATTACACACCAAGCTCAGGTTCTAGATTATGATTGGCCGCAATATAAGCAACCACAATTTGTATTTACTCAGTCTTTGCTGTCCAAAATTGCAGTTTCGCTTATTTCAGTAAGACTTGTTGGCAATGTTCAAGTCACTTCCGCACTGTGCTTTGACCAGTCGTTGCCATCTAATGCAAAACACTTGACTACCACTGTAATGAATGGGCACCTTGAAGATTATCTATTACAGTTTCCACGACACGTAGCTATCTTCACAGATGCCTCACAATGGAATAAAAAAACAGCAATAGGTATTTATTCTTAAGCACTCGATTGGAGATTTTCTGCACGGATCCTTGATTACATACTAATATTTACTGCTGAATTGCTTGCAAGTGGATTGGCCCTTCAAAACGTTCCCGATAAAGTTACTCGCGTAATCATTCTCTCTGACTGCCTGTCAGTCTTAGTAGCATTAGAAAGCCCGAAAATGCTTCTTTTGAAACAAACCTTGATGTTTTTCATCGCGTTACATTTACAAGAAGTACGTTTTCAGTGGGTTCCGGGACATGTGGCATCGCTTCTAATATAATGGCGGAGTATTTAGCAAATTCAACTCTTAATGGGCCTATTGCCGATGTTGTATCGAATATTATTTTGCTAAATATATCCCGTTTTGAACGGTTTCAAACGTTAAACTCCTTGAGCCATGAGCCACTCCTTGTGACTACGGATTTTAACCATTTAAATTTCCATTGAAATGTCCGATTTTTACCTCGAAGCAATATGAGGTCTCCATGAAGCTCATGCGTTGCAGAATTCTTTGCCTCATTCTTTATGCCGTCGAATTTTTGTGCGTCATATGATGACGTGGAAACAATTGAACATTACATCCTCTCCTGCCGCAGGTATGATACTCAGAGAAGAGATTATTTAGAAATACCTCTTGCTCGCCTGGAATTGCCGTTTAAATTTCCTGTCCTCCTCTCCTTTGGTGCAACCGTCAAAGAGTATGCCCTAAAGCCGGTGTGTGAGTTACTTAACAATTATAATATTGTTACTGGAAGACTTGTGTGTTAGAGCTGATCTGTCTGAATTGTACTCTTGTTTTCTTTTTATTATTATTTTTTTTATTTTACAATTTTTATTCTTTTTTCATTGATTTCTATTACTATCGACTCAAAATTCCGAATTATTTCAGCAACACTAACCCCTAATTAATGGGTTATCTATCATACAGTGAAATCGACATTATCTATTATATTATGTCACCTACAATGAATTC